>JAOEHY010029320.1:0-83057 GCA_025447955.1 Psilopsiagon aurifrons | reverse complement strand
GGCGGCGGCCGGCGGGGAGCCAGGGGCGACCCCCAGAGACCCTGCCGGGAGGGGCCCGCGGCGGAGGGGCTGCGGGACGTGCTGGGCCGCGGGCCGCTGAGGCTACTGCGCGGCTTCAGAGATCGGCTCGGAGGTGAGGTGCTGGGTGAGGGGGGAGAGCCACCCCCTTTGCCCCCGCTGGGCTCGGGGGCAGCCCTTCCGCACGGGGGAAGTGGGATGGGGCTCGGTCTCGCCTCCCTGCGCTCTTTCCGGGCGTCAGTGGACTTGTCCGGCGCGGCGCCGAAGCCTCCGTTGTTCGGAGTGGCTTCTGTCTACTGACTAGGAAAGGGGAGCGGCGGGACGGCGGCCCGGGGACCCTGAGCGGCCATCCGTGTGGCTTCACTCCGCCTGCCCGCGGCGCGGTTGTGTTCGGCGCTGCCAGGTTCAGCGGCTGGCGATCGGCTGCTCTCCCGCCTTTCCCGGGCCCGTCCTCCAGCCTGTCACAACGGGAGGAGGTTAAAGCTGACAAGTCCCGCGCCGGTATTAGTGAGAATCGGAGGCGAGGGAAAGGAAAAGGGCTTGTTTTGACACTTAAGCATCCTTTGGGGAGAAGTAAGCAACCTTGCCTCCGGTTTGTTTCTTGTTTAGAAGGCTGACATTCCGTTTGAGAGAATTCGTTAATAATATACCTATGTCAGAATTATCCCCCGACAACTCGTTTTGACAAAGTTATTTCAGGATTTAAAAGTCTGATGATTTGAGTAGTCACCTTAATAGTCTATCTGTGATGTTCGAAGCTTTTATGTGTAGTTACTAACTTGCTGTATGAAACTTCTTTCAGCTTTTTTGAAGTCTAGTCGTGCCTTTTAAACAGTTGATGCTGCAGAGTTTGAGCAGTTTTCCTTTACGGAGGCAGTTCTTAATTGGTGCTTAAGGTATTTGTTTTCTTTTGGCAGTGTTTGTGAATGACAGGAAGGCCTCCGTTGTAAGAGCTGATAGCAAGATATGGCTCACTTTCCTTCTGGGTAAGTAGAAGGAATACATTTTGGGGGAGGGAATACTGTTCTTTTTATCTTTCTTACTCTGGAATTGTAAACTGTTTAAAAATGTATTTCAAAATACAACTTTGAAAACTCAAAGTGCATCACTTGTGTTGAAAAGGGACAGAAAACTTCCTACCTGGTAACTTTTGTATAACTGTTGTGGTAGCAGTTAGTGTGGTATCGGAACATTTGTAGGAGAGTAATTGTTCAGGTATTCATGGATTTCTCCTATCTAGTCATTAATTTCTAAGATTAAAAAAAAAAAGGAAGCAACTCTTAATAAGTAATGTAATCAACACAGTGTGTTTTGGAAGGATTATGGGTAGGAGAACATAGAACAGTAGGGGGTTGTAAATTCAGATGTTGTTATGTCGGAGTGAATAATGAAACGGCTAATAACCAAAGTCTTGGAAAAAGCACCAAAAATGTTTGCAAAATTAAATAAGGAATGCATTCCTAAAATTAGTAAATGTTAAATAATAACATATTTGTCAGATGTACAATTAGATATACTCTGGAAGCTATTCTATTAAAGACTGTCAGGGTATTCCAAAGATGCAGGTACTATTAATCACACTACAGTAGTCCTTGTTGCCAAAGGGAGTTTCTTCAGTTTGATGAATTACATTGCAAAGCAGTAGCAGGGGAACAACCCTCAGCTTACAAACTAATTGATGATTAAACTGTTCCTGAATTGCTTTGCTTACCTTTGTTTATTCAGTGTTTCCTAGTCGTTACTTAAATGATTCAGAAACATTAAACTGATGGTCAGAATTCAAAAATACTTTCCTGTGATTGAAGTCGGAGAGCTTTATCATTTCTAGGGTTGGAATTTGCCTGTGAAACCCAGATAACCAATTAAATACTTCAGGGAGCACTTTATATTTTAAATAGGAGTGAACCCTTAATAGCAAAGTATGTAATAGCGTGCAGTATTGGCAGTAGCAAAGAATGTGCCTGTGCTAAATATGAAACTGGGGCCTTTAGTTTTAGTGGTGTTTATATTTTTGCTGTTGTTTTGCTGAAGCTTTAAGGTCCAGATTATTTTTTTTGTAATGATCATTGAATTGAGGCCTTATTCTTGAAGACATCCTTTATAGATTCTACATAATCTTGCAGTGAAACATCTTGACTAAGCTGCAAAAGTAGTCGATGCTTGCACATTCCTCGTTGTTCCCTCATACAGTTCTGCTGTATTCCTACCTTGTGACTTTGGGGATATGTGCAAAGCTCAAGTTTCTGGTGTGTTTCACATCCTGTTATTTTACGGTATGTCAGCATTGTTGTTCTCTTGGTGAGTTCTATATATTAAGGCTTCATTCTTCAGTATTTAATTTTGAGAATTAGAATGCTTTTAATATGCCATTCATATTACTTTTGTTAGAGTGGAACACAGGTGAAAGTAGGAAATCTGAAGAAATAAACAATCAGATTTTACATAATAGCCCTAGTCTGCAAAATTCTGATCGTACACTTTGCTTTTAGGGATTCTTAGGTTGGGTGAGAAAATGGCATCTGGAAATTCAAGGGCATTGTAGCTGTCTAAATCTCTGTAGCGATAGGACTCTAGTATTCCTCTCCTTCATTCCCTTCCCAGTAAGGGTATTAATGAGGATAGTAATTTTAGAGAGCTGATTTGCATGTTTTCCATCAGAATTTAGCTTAGTGTAAGTCTGGATGCAGTCTGTTTGAAAATGCCGATTTGGGTTCATAGTGGAAGTCTATGAATTAAGCGCATTGTCTCTTGAAATGTGAGTAATTGCATGAATTGCTGTGTGATTATAATAGGTCTTGGTTTTATGCTTATAATAGAGTGATATTGTGAAGTTTTATACAAATGTATATGAAATACTCCAAAATAATTGTGAATGTATTGACACTTAATGCATTGACTTTAAATAAAATTTACTGAGGGGAAGAATCAGATTTAAATATATGGTTTTCTCTGAAACAAGTGATATGTTTGAATCTGAACTGTAATTTCCATATTAATAGATCAGTTATTTGCAACAATAAAATACTGCCTATTTGGCTTATTTGGAACCACATGAATTTGAGATCATGAACAGTACTGGCAGTTAATGTGCATTTATTTTGACTTTGTATTCTTGACTAGCACATAATCTGTCTTAAAATGGATTTTTTTTTATAGTTGGAGTGTGTGTATGCGTAAATGTATTTCAGCATCTAATCTGGTTGAAAATCTTAGAAATGTTGCCAAGAAATGAAATAATGTGTTGTGCAAATATGTAACTCAGTAAGTACTAAGAAAGGTATGGATGGCTCTGTTTCTTTCCATACAATTACTGCAAAACATGTTTGTTTCTGGCATGTGGTTTGCTGTGTTGCTGATTTAGCTAAATGTGCTTACCTTGAATTCCAGATCATATCTGTATTTGCTTTTCTAAAAAAAGAATTTGCAGTTCTCCATGAGAACTAAGGGAAATGTCCTTAGTATATATAAAAAAAAGAATGCAAACTCCTGAAACTTTCCTGAGGCATTAAATTCTGCTTAAAGTGAACTAAACCGAACAATCTTTTTGTGATTTATTCTAGAAAGCATATGTAAGAATGTAAAGTTCTAAATGAAAGCTTGTGGTCCTCATTTTGTAACTGAAATCTGGGCTTCTCCTTGAGAAAACTACTTTGGTGGCCAACGCGGAGCTGAAAAACTCTTTAAGGAAGCTTCAGTGTGGTATTGTCCAACCTCAGCTACTGTATATGAAGCATTTAACTTAAGGGAAATGCTGAATTGTAGAAGCAGGTGGTTTAGAGTGGTTTGTTTTTGTTTGTTTGTTTTTTGTTTTGGTTTGGGTTTTTTTCCCCTTTAGGTAATTCTGGTGGTTTTTCTTTCTTCCCCTCCTCCCCCCATCTTGCCCAGTTTCACTTCACACATCTTTGAATACTAAACTTCAGTGTTAAAGTTGAAACTACATTTATGACCCGTGGTGACAATGATGACAAGTGTTGCTAGCAGCAGCATTGTGGTGACAATAAGTACTATCAGCAGTAGCACTTCCAGGCTCCGTGTTGCAGGAAAAAATGGTTTGGGGATACACATTGGCACGTGAAGTGTACCTTCGGTCCACTCTGCTTGCCCATAAATTTAATGGGTTTGCAGAGTTTTTCTTTCTCTTGTCCCTGCTGCTTTCCAGAAACAGAGGACGATATGCAAATACCATGCAGTCTGAACACACATCTGTGTTCTCTAACCGTCTGACTATACTCTGCATCAGTGTGCAGGCAGCTGATGTATGTTTTACCTCTGTGCAAGCACTTTGACCCATCCTGTCCCATCAGCGTGGCTGAGGCTGTGCATGCTGATCAGCACCCTGGAGAGGGACGCAGCACATCTTTGTGACTTATGCTGGGTGCAAGGATGCTTGTCCCCTACATTTCCTCTCTGCTCCATATAGCCTGTGTGAATAAGAGGGCGCTTCATTAGCCATAAAGGTTCTCTTGGATTCGAGGCAACCAGTCTAATCGACCTTTCTGTGACACAGTCGCTGTGTGCTTAGAAAGCAACCAAGACACCTTCAGTATAGAAAGAACAATGTGGTCCTTCTCAGTGCATGCCCCTTATAGAATCACAGATTGGTTTGGGTTGGAAGGGACCTTAAAGCCCACCTAGTTCCAACCCGCTGCCACTGGCAGGGGCACCTTCTACTAGAGCAGGTTGCTCCAAGCCCCATCCAACCTGGCCTTGAACACTGCCAGGGATGGGGCAGCCACAGCTTCTCTGGGTAACCTGTGCCAGCGCCTCAGCACCCTTACAGGGAAGAATTTTTTTCTTAATATCTAATCTAAATCTCCCCTCTGTCAATTCAAAGCCATTTTCCCTTGTCATGTCATTACATGCCCTTGTAAAAAGTCCCTCTCCGGATTTCTTGTAGGCCCCTTTTATCTATTGGGAGACTGTTACCAGGTCTCCCTGAAGCCTTCACTTCTCCAGGCTGAGCAAACTCAGCAGTCAGCCTGTCTCCATAGCAGGGGTACTCCAACCCTTGAAGCATCTTTGTGGCCTGCTTTGGACTTGCTTGAGAAGGTCCATGTCTCTTTTGTGTTGAGGGCATTACTTCCATGGTGAGCTCTGGATTCGTTGTGAATGCTTCCCAGGTAACACTGATGGCTTCTGCTGTCTGTGGATCTCATCATGCTCAAGAAAGAGACCTAGACTGTTTAGCCACCACTTCATCATCATTTGACTTTTCAATTTGGCCCTTAGACTGCCTTCCTTGTTCTGTATTTGTATGACAACAGCACAGATAGTCTCCAAATGGATAAATGGAATGTAACTACATGCAGAATCTACCTTTTTTAGCAATTACAGTCTCAATTAGATTTGTGTTGGTTGTTGTGGTCTGTTTGGATCTGTCAAATTTACAGGACAATGTACTCTGTAAATTAAACTTTTATGAGCTCATTAGGAAAGAGAACTACAAACATGATAAACAAGGGCTCAGTCTGCGTTGTACAGAGTAGCCCAATGTGGGTATTTGCTAATTTGCCACTTAAGGTGTTACGTTTCTAACTCATGCTTTCTCTGATTTACAACTCATATCTTGTAACTCCTAACTTGTTCATCTGTGAGCAAAACTGTTGTGTCGCTGATGGTGGGAGAGCTTATCTTTCTTCTTCCGTCACAGTGCAGAGGGGGGTCTCCTGTGTCATACTGGGGAGCACAAAAGCCTCAGCAGTCCAGCTGATACTGGATATGCTTTAAAATTTTTTTGTGTAAGCTGATATATCTTCCAGCTTTGAAGTTTGGTCTGTACCATTTCTGTGAGTGAACAGATTCTAAAGAAATTTCCAGACAATCAATATGTGAGCATTATGGCTGCATGAGGCAGCAAGCTGAAGACTCTGATGGCTGCCCTGTCTGGCTACCAGGTCCTACCTATGTGTTGTCCTTGCTTTGACTTAGCGGTGCTGCTGCTAGCATACATCAGGCCTTAGCATGAGATATTTATTAGCCAAAATCTGAGCAGGAGCTGAGCGAACACTTGAAATAGTGACTTCAGAGTTTTAAAAATATTCATGTTTGTTATTTGAAAAATGCTTATAATTCAGTTTTGTTATTTGTAGCTGAAATGGGTGTAGTAGATTCTGATGGATCAACTTGATGCAAGATATAGGTGGAAAGCATTGCCTATTGCTGAATACCATCAGCGTAATTTCAGTTTTTCAGAGAGCTGGCCATGAGCGTTAATTCAGATGTTCCTATTCTCTTCCTCTGGAGGCTGAGTACCTCCTGTGCATCTCTGAAGTAATACTGTAATTACTTTCATGAACATGATTTCACGTTCAGTTATTTAAATACTTGAGTAACTTGACAACTTTTGTTTCCTTTACAGCTGCTTTTGCAGGAGTCCTACATTGGTAAGGTTAAATTTATTGCTTGAGAGTAATACGGTATTTTAAAATAACTAAGATATCATTTTGGTTCATATTTATACAAGCTTTTGGGATAATACATATATTTAGATCATTCCTCTCAAAACTAAATTATTTTCTTCAAGATGAATAGTTCTGGTCTTGTGAAGCTCACGTGAGAAGTTTCTTAAGCCTGTTCAGTGAAGAGTGAAGCCTGCTTTCCAGGTGGAAAATTGTTGCTTAGCTATACAAATTCAGGAGCATTTCCATCTAACAAAGCTTTTTACTCTCAGTGGATTTTGAAAGTCTTATTTAAATTTTGCTTTAATTTCTTAGTTTTACATCATATTTTCTTTAACCTCTTCAGAGAAGTCTGGCCAATGTTTTCTTTGTGTACAGAAGTACGGTCTTTCGACTACTTTTGCCAATGCAGTCCTTGTGTTTGAGGTTCCACCCCAATCCTCACTTAATCTATTTTTTGTAGTATACACTTGAAGTAGAATGGCTTCTATAGTGAGTTTCCCCAGCTGCTTTTTCAGAGATAAAAAGTAAGAGCTTCTGCGACTCTGATTTGGTTGCCTAGCTGAAAAAGAACTACTGATTTTTAGTAGATTGTTTCTTGCAAATTCCTGTTCAAAAGCAGAGTCACGTGCAGTGCTGTTTCTTTTTCCATCCTTTCGGGAGATGAAACTCCTCTTTGCACATTTTGCCTCCAGAATTATTTGCATTTTTTGTGGCTTCCCCTCCATACTTGAACTTTTATTTAAATAAAATTTTGTGGGTCAGCGCATCAATGCGTAATGGCAGATTGCTCTTAAAATACAAGTCAAGAGCGATTTTTGTGAGAAAAAGCCCGCAATACTTAACAATGTTATTTTCACTAGTTTTTAATCAATTCTTATGTCAGGTATTTGATTTCTTTTTCCTAATATGTAGACTTGATAGTTTTGATAGCATTAAACTTTTGATCCTTCAGTTAAAATAAATTAGAGTATTATGACTAATCTCAGAGTAGAATTTAATAAATAGTCTATGGATTCATACCTTTTCCATTTAAAATAATCTGAATGGAGGAGAATGTTGTTATATGAGTAAAATGAAAAGTTTGTAAATAAACTTTGGGTCTTCGTTGAATGTTTTGCCATTTGCTCCTTGATATTTATGACTTGGAAAAGGTTCGCAACCTTTATATTCCATTTTAACTATTACTGTTTTTTAACAGGTGGCACATAACAACTCTTTTTGAGAACGACCGTCATTTTTCTCACCTCTCAACACTAGAAAGAGAAATGGCTTTTCGCACGGAAATGGTTAGATTATGCTTCAAAAATAATGTAGTGATTGGAAAACTTCTGTCTATAATCTTATGATTGTGGGCTTCCCAAAATTTCTTAATACCATCTGGATAAGTAAATATATTGATATCTTGCAACTAAGGTGCTTTACACTTTTATATGCAGAACATTTGTGTGTCTTGCAGCTGATCGCTGTCAATATATATATCTCTTCACAGTTCACTTAAAGTATAATTAGAAAGTATGATTCTAGAGGACCTAAAATATAAAGCTACAAGTACCTTAGAGCTTACTTTCAATTCTAGTCTTGTTAATGCTTCTCTTTTAAATGATAATTGTTGAAATGAATAGATGTTTGCATACATATGCACCTTTTGGCTGCTTTCATTTTGAGAATTGTGAAATACTGTGCTAATGCATAGTTACCAGCAAAAATGAGAGATCTCCAGACGTGCTATGAAACAAGGTGGAAGGAAACCCACATTGCTTGCTTCAGTGGTGCTTATTGAAGAGATCTGAAAAACTAGATAGTCAAATCATTTTGTCCTGTTTGTTGTATTACAGAATTTCATTTAAAAACAAAGGGTTTATATGGCAGTTACTTAAGCAGAAGTGTTCTCTTTAATCCTAAGTAATAATTCTGCTTTCCTGTAGGGTCTTTATTATTCCTACTTCAAGATCATTATTGAGGCACCATCGTTTTGGAATGGAGTATGGGCAATTATGAATGACAGACTAACTGAGTATCCTTTAGTGATTAACACCTTACAAAGGTTCAATCTTTACCCAGAGGTGAGCTACATTTTGAAAATGATACCTTCTGATAAATCTTTGTTTTCTGTAGATTTTCCTACAAATTTTTAAGAAATGTTACTCTGGAAAATGTGATTGTAAAGATACAAAACTAATGAAGTGTTGCTTAAATTAGATTTAAAACAACACAGTTACTTGATATGTTGTGGTCAATTCTCAGACTTCAGGTATCGAATGTGAATACTTTCTAGATCTAAGTATTTCATGCCCTAAAGTTGCAATACAGTTCTGCCCTTCTTGTTGTCTTTTGTTCTTTTCACTGAAAGGAAGTAAGTTGCTGACATTGTGTACTTCAGGAAATATGACACATAAGGTATCACTAGTATGTGACAATAATGCCTGCAGTGGTACAGGTACTGAGAGGTTATTTCAGCTTGCATTTTGTGTAAGACAATGAATTAGCACATCATAATTCACTCTGGCCCTAAAATCCATGAATGGTAATAGTTTACTTCCGTGTTGCAGAAGAAATTCCTCTGTTGAAGACTGACTGCTGTTGTTTTGTACGTACTCAATGTTAGACTTGTTACCTGGTTAGCTTACATTCCTACTTTGCTGGGGTTTTTTTGTCACTAAAAAGAACATGTTTTCAATTACAGAAGTGTTTTTTTCTCTCATGGTTTTGCCAGTGTTATGCAAACCTTTTGAAAAGGGAAATCTCATTTGGTTAATGTACATTTCTGTAACTCTGTGCGTAAATAGCATCAGAATCAAGGACTAATAATGACTGTAATAGTTGGATATTAGCGTTTATACTCATTCTCCTGCTCCTTAGGAGTAGAGCTGCTTTCAGAGGCTGTATGTGTACAAATTCTCAGCGTGCATGTATTTATACAACTTGCATGTAGTGGTTTCATTTGTTTCTTAATTCCTTGCTCTGGAAGAACTAAATGCTATAGATGAGAGCTTTTTGTTACCCTCTCACTGTTTTTGTGGGGTTTTTGTGTTTTTTTGTGGTTTGTTTTTGCTTTTTAACTCCAGAGGGATTGCAGTTCAGTTCTAGAAATGCAATATTAGGAGCACATGCCTTACTTGAATACTATGAATTTATTTTCTTTAGCTCAGAAAGATTTATTGACTTCAGCTGTAGTGTGACTTGCAAAAATCAAAGGTAACTGGTCAAATGAACTTGCTTTTAGAGAATCATCAGTATCACTATGAAAGATGACTAAATTGGACGATGAAATCAAAACAGGAGCAATCAGATATAGTGGCTGACTTTCTGTAAGTACTGTAGGTAGATTACTGTGCACAATGTGTAGGCTTGTCCGTTCATTCAGAATTTTCTAGGCTCGTACTGGCTCAGAACTTGATGATAGG
Source organism: Psilopsiagon aurifrons (assembly GCA_025447955.1). Classification (NCBI taxonomy): domain Eukaryota; kingdom Metazoa; phylum Chordata; class Aves; order Psittaciformes; family Psittacidae; genus Psilopsiagon; species Psilopsiagon aurifrons. The sequence goes on along the minus strand of JAOEHY010029320.1, from coordinate 73,234 downwards.
GTATGAATTCATTCATCTCTGCCTATGTGGGCATGCAAAGCAGACATATAGTGTCCTCTGCTCCATACAGTAATTTACTGCTTGACATCTAGCCTTTCTGTAAATTTTTTTTAAGTGTATTTCTTGAGTACTTTGTTTCCACATAGCTGCATCTATAAAACTGTCAATAGGTGCAACTTGGCCTTTGAAGTATGTTCTCCAAATTTGTCTAGTGTTACTTGTTATTATAATGAAGCTGAGTGGTGGGAAGATTCATGTGGATTTATTTGTTGGCAGTGAAATTTTTCCTTCTGATACTCAGTATGCAGTCATGTTTTTGCAAAGTGTTCATTTCGTATTTGATATTTTAGAATCTTTCCAGCTTTTTTTTTTTTTTCTGCCCAATAGTGGGATTAAGGCTGAATTTTAATAAAATGTTTATTTAGTGGATTTCAAAATTAATTTCATCAAAAAGAGCCTTGGAATCCAGTTACTAACCATGATAAACCCATTAAAAAAGGAGAACAATTCACTTGCAAGTGCAGTTATTACTAGACATGAAAACTTCAAGAGAAGAAAAAGATAAAGTGACTCCATAACAATCACTACATCGTCTGGGTAAATTGTAAATATAAGCAGTAAAAAAAATCTATCAAAATCAACATGTCAGTCTTTGTAATTGCCCAATATTATAGTACCAGTAAAGTCTTGATTTTCCAAGTATTTGCTGCGTAGTCAGGTTGTTCCTATAATTGTGGTGTTTTCATCTGTCATCTTTGATGCAAAAGGATAGAGAGATAATGTGTTGATCTCTATGGTGGAGGGATAATATGTCAGGTTTGCTTCCTGGATTGTCATTGTTATGGAGGAGTTTGTATTTCTCTGTGTAGCACTGATGATGAAAATTGGAGTTGGACTGATGAGCATTGCAAAGACCCATGTAGTTGGCATTAAAGTGCTTAATCAAAGGCTCCTAGTAAAAGGGGTTGACTTTGGTGTTCTTATACACCAGAAGAGTGGCCCGGCCCACAGTGACCTTGGTCTGAGACCCAGCCTTTTGTTTTCGAAATTTTGTATTTACTGCCTCATCTGATACCGGACAGTAGAAATTCCAAAAATGCCATTGTGCTCTAATTGACATATCAATTTTGTACTGCTTACTGATTCACTTGCGTTTGTATGCCCATGTGAGCTGTTCCATGGGAAGTAGCCTTGTGCAAAAAATATCTTGCATGAAGTACCTAACCTGATACCTTTTTAAGGAGTTTTCATATGTGGAAACATCTGTGGCAGACACAAGTACTTGTGACATAAAAAGGTTAAGTTGATAAATTACTAGGCTATTTTAGTGCAACACTGGTTCATTCCAAAGCGTTTATGCAGGAGTGTTTTATGTGCTTAGGGTAATGTCAGTTTCAGGGCTGGTGATGCAAATATGTTAGACAGATGTCTCTGAGCTGCCATATACATTCTGTTGGCAGTGTCCAAACCACTTTCAGATGATAGGAGGGAAGATGTGGATTTGGTTCCCCAGTCCTCTTGCCCATCTGGAGATGGAGCAAGTGTCAGGTTCATTTCTGTGTGCATACTTAGTCAGAAGTGCCAGGGCACAGGCATTCAGAAAGCCTGCAGGAATTCAAGTAGTGTACTTTGCAGGATGCAATATTGAGGCAGGAAGTCTTAGTCTCTAAATATGTAGCTATATTTTAAATATATAATATTTACATTGTGAGAGTGTAAAGACCACAGATGAAGTAAGCCATGATGATTGGAAGCTTGGTATTAATCATAGAATAGAATCATAGAACAGTTAGGGTTGGAAAGGACCTTAAGATCATCTAGTTCCAACCCCCCTGCCATGGGCAGGGGCATCTCACACTAAACCGTGTCACCCAAGATTCTGTCCAACTTGGACTTGAATACTGCCAGGGATGGAGCATTCACAACTTCCCTGGGCAGCCCATTCCAGTGCCTCGCAGCCCGTGCAGCAAAGAACTTCTTTATAGCCAGTCTAAACTTCCACGTTTAAATTTCAACTCATTAACCCTTGTCATGTCACTACAGTCCCTAATGAAGAGTCCCTCCCCAGCATCCTTATAAGACCCTTTCAGATACTGGAAGGCTGCTGTGAGGTCTCCACGCAGCCTTCTCTTCTCCAGACTGAACAGCCCCAACTTTCTCAGCCTGTCTGTACGGGAGGTGCTTCATTCCCCTGATCATCCTCGTGGCCCTCCTCTGGACTTGTTCCAACAGTTCCATGTCTTTTTAATGTTGAGGACACCAGAACTGTACACAGTAATGAATTTATGGAAACACAGAGCAGTTGAGGTTGAGGAACGAATGTCTGGAGATCTAGTCTCAACACTGCTTGAAGCAGAGTGAAATACAGCAGGTTGCTCAGGGCTGTCTCTGGCTTCATTTTGAGCATCTCCACCTCTGGACAGCCTGTTCCAGTGTTTGACCATCCTCAGAATAAGAAAAAATTTTCCCTACCTGTAAGTGGAATTTTGTGTATTTCATTTCATTATCATCATCTCTTGTTAAATGAAAAGTCTGTCTGAGTTATTCTTACTCTATGTCCTCCTTGTCTTGGGCAGCCCAGAATTAGATTCAGCACTGGAGATACAGTCTTAGCAGTGCTGAGTGAAGGGGAAGGATTGCCTCTCTTGTCCTAGTGACATGCAGTTGAGAATATATTTGGCTTTCTTTGCAACAAGGGCTTGTTTCTGGCTCAAGTACATATTGCCCACCAGAAGTCATAGGTCCTTTTCTGCAACACTGCCTTCTGGCTGGTCAACTCCAATCTGTAGTGGTGCATGATATTGTCGCTTCCCACTGCAGGTCTTTGCATTTCCCTTTCATGAGATTCCTTTTGGCCCATTTCTCTAGCCTGTTGATGTCCTTCTGAATGGCAGCAAAAGCATCAATCTCTCCTTCCAATTTTGTATCATGCACACAGTTACTGAAGATGTTCTCTTGTGTCATCATTGAATCTTAACGCATAGAACAAAATTGGCACCAGATTAAAGAAACCAAATCCCAAACATAAACCATCCACAGCTGTCCCCTCAGCTACCGAGATGGTCATCTCAGAAGGTTAAGAAGTTGGGCAGATGTGATTTCCCCTTTGTAAATCCATGCTGACTGCTTCCAGTCAGGTTACTTTTTGTTTTTTTGATCCTTAGTATGTTCGGAAGTGGTTTCCAGGACTATTTGCTCCATCATATTTTCAGAGGTCAAGGTGTAATTCCCTATGTTTTTGTTTTGAAGAATGATGTGACATGAAGAGTTTTATTAATTGTATGGGGAAAGGAAAGAGGGAATCATCCTCCTTGTACATGTTTTCTGTGGCACAAGGCCAAGACAGCTAATACTGCAGCGATGAAACATATTTTCAGCCTAGGAACCCCTGGGTTATAACTTTCAAAGCAGTTCAACTGGAATGGCCACATTACTCATTTAGAACTCTATAAAGTCAGTTATATCCTGACAACATAGCTTGGTAATGTTAGCTAGTGATTCTGCTGTAAGATGAGTCAACATTTTTCTGTGTATAAAATGCTGATGTTTTCTGTGTTGGGTGTTGAGATTTAATTTGGGTTTTGTTATAAAAACATTAAAACCTTTGCATGAAAAATATTGAAATGTTGTCTTATGTTGCATCTGGAAACCCTTTCTAATGCATGCTTAAATTTAATCTATCAAAGTTTATCTGAGTAAAAATGCTGAAGTCTTCGTCCATTCATATTCTTGCCAGGTGGAAAAAAGAATAATGGGTTTTAGTGGATTTAATTTGGCCAACTGTCCTCTGTCAACAAAATCTGAGATTTTAATATCTGATACACAAAAGATTGTATTGAAATATATATTTTTTTTCAAATATTGCAGTTTGGTGCAAGAAATTATTTCTATTCTAAAGCAGGCAGAATTTTAGTCTATTAATGCTTGGTTTATGTCAGCTGCGTTTAGGAAATTATGGTCAAAAAAAGCAAAGAAGTTGAGAAATTCTGGGTTTAAAAAGAATCCTGGATGAGGGCCATTTGTCATAGGAGGTTACCTTGAGCACTGAGCTGATGTCAAAAGTTCCTTTTCAGCAACTTCAAATCCTGTCTTCCATACAGGTGGTCCTCGCCAGCTGGTACCGTATCTATACTGCCGTTATGGATTTCCTTGGTGTACCCACAAAGATGTGTTGGACTGTAAACAGAGGAAAAGGGCTTAGTCCTGTTGAAAGTTGTGAGGGTGAGTTGTGTTTTATTCTAGCTTCTTTGGGAAGCATATAATAGTGACTGGATGTATTTCAGAAGTAATAGATGTGCCTGTGTCTTTATCACTGACATATTTTCATTTGGCTAAGCCTGTGTTTTTGGCAGGTTCCCAACAAAAGTGAGAAGTATGAAAAAAGATACTTTGAAGAACACTGGGGGTGAGAATATGGGCTTTGTATATTAGATAGCTCCTCCTACCTAGGTTGGGTTGGCTGTACTGCACTTCAGAACTTCACGTTTGTACTCTGAGCCTTTATAGTGTTAGAAGTGTTATAAAGAATAAGATCTCCTAATGGTAATTGGAGGCCACTGTGCCTGCGTTAAATTTCTGTAGCTTTTGTAGAATCCCCAGTGCATTCCAAGTTCCTACATTTCAAAATCTTACTCTTTGTATTTCTTCCCCTAAATACAACTTGAGGAGTGAGAAGGATGAGGAAACCAGTAACAACAAGACTCCTTTTTGGAGAAACCTTGTGTAGTGATTCTGACAGGAAGAATCCTCTTCCTCTTGTGACCTGCTATTCAGCATAAGAATTTCAATCGTATACCTTGATTTTTTGATATCAAAGCTTGCATGCTGCCATTTTTATGTGGTGGGTTGGGTTTTTTTTTCTCACATTTTAAGTATTGGCTTGTCAAGTAAGTATTATGTGATAAAAGTACCATGCTGAGAGGCACTTTTGAGATGTTCTACTGTCAGTTAAAGCTGAACGATAGATGGTAGCTTGTAAAGTAATTTCATTTTATCATTTAAAATGTCTTTGTGTGCCAACAAGTTAGTGTTTTTCCTTTGACAAAGGCTATAAAAGCTTTCTTCATAGCTTGACATAAATGGAAAAAATGAATCAGAGCAATAAATAGTGAATAAAACTTTTCATTCTTGTTTTCTGTAAAAAAAACCACCCAAACCAACAAAACTGCCAACTATTGAGACTAGCATGTTTGGTGAGCATAACATCATCTTTCTTTAGAGAACTGTCTTGCTGTATTTTCAGCAATGGTGGATACTAATTTCTACATACAAAACTATGAAGTTTTACTACCTTCTTTAGAATGAATAAGGCTTTTTGTGCTGCACTGCTGAAATTATTCGAGCCAGGAGGGTGTAAAGAAATGATGGGAAAGAGAGTAACAAAAGTCTGAATACGGAAGTGTTTGTGAATGAATAAATTTAAAGATATGCTTTACTGGAAAATCTCTTGGCTTCTAATGAAACAAAGTAAAGAGCATTGGATGTGATTTGCTGTCTTCTTTCTGTAGATGTATTAAGGTAGTATACTATATGTTGTATTACACTGGATTGTATGGTGGTTTATAAGCAATGTAGTCTTTCTTCTGTATTTGACAACATGTATTAACTGTTTGTTTGTTAGGGTTGGGAGACCCTGCTTCCTTTTATGTTGCTATGATTTTTCTTTTGAACGGATTAATGATGTCGCTGTTCTTCATATACGGTACATACCTCAGGTAAGGCAGTTGAGACAGCTAATTAGTTGGTGCTGTCATTTTTTTATATGGAATTTGAACGAGCCAATACTGAAATATTTTTATAGGATATTGCTTATTTGTTTGTACAGTAGTGGTGCTTTTATTACATACACGTTGCAACTAAAAAAATTACTGCAACAGAAAAGGTTTTTGCTTAAAATGATGATGGTAGAAAATTTCAGTGAAGTGGTATCTCACTGATACCACCAGGTTGTGGATAAATCGAAATGCTATATGGGTTTTCTAATGGCTTTTGATACATTTCTGCTCTTAAAATTGTCACTGCAAGTAATTTTTTAAAGACATTTGGATGGCAATATACCATTAACCAAGACTGAAGTTTTCCCAGTGCTTTGTGGGAAGTCATATTGCATGTCCTTCAACTCTAACTTAAGTGAGAAAGCAAAATATCTTTTAAGATAGTGCATTCTTTTGGAGGTATGTGCACACTTTGTTTTTCTATGAATTTCTGTTTTCAGTATCCTTAAATTTCAGGAACTCTAATATGCTTTCATTCAAAACCAGACTCTCCATTCGGCAGAAAACTGGAAGTGGCATTTTTTTTCTGCTTACCTCCATTTTAATTTGTCAGTTTTGCAAAAAAGCAAAAGACTGCTGCATTTTCCTCTGAGAGATGCGATTGTTTTCCTCCCTCACTCCTGGCTTTGCTGTCTTGGTGGTTTTTTTTTTTTCCTGCTCTCCCTAAAGCTTGTACTCATAGTTCAGATAAAGAATGGTGCAGGGCAGGAACTGGCAATTGAAAGAGGAAGTTGCTTAGTACAACTGTTAGGTGTTTGTGGGTAAAGCATTTATGTTTGTATTTCTTAATATAGAAAATGAATGTCTCATGTTTTGAGGAAGTAAATAAACTTCAAATATTCATAGAATTAACCTGACATTTTTCTCTTAAGGGAAATATATGGAAACCCATGTTTTATGTAATAGCGTCATGAAAAAATTAGCACGGTTTTAATTTCTCAGTACTTTCTCAGTACTTGGGCAGTGTTGAATATAAATAGCTGTCAAGTATTGATAGTAATTGAGTTTTTAACATAAATGATTTGCAGTGTAGATCTGTAGTCAAGATAACTAGGATATGCATGCAGTTCTCCAGCGTGTAAGTGGCTGGCTTTCTGGGGTTATGACCATTAAGAAGTGGCTACGAAGTTTTCTGCAGGTAGGATTTTTGACCCTATGCATTTATTTATTTGTTCTGAAGAATGCTTATAGTTGGATACCAGATCAGGATGTCTGCTTAGTCATTAAGGTTCTTAGTCAAAGCAAAGACAGAACATTTAGGTTTTTCCATAAGGTGTGAGAAGTAAAAGAACTGAATCTGGAGTAATTCAGTTCTACTACACTGAAGTCGGTAATCTTATGAATTGGCATAAGTCTTCTTCATAAAGCTGATTTGTTTCTGCAATGCAGTTTGAAAGCTTCTTCGTGGCCTGACTTAATTTGATGGTGGGAAACCATCCTCTAATATTTATCTCTTTGTTCCTGAACTCATTAGCAGCTATCATCTCAAGTTTGCATAATTGTGTTTTTTTTTCTTTTTTTTTCTATATATATTCATAGAATGTGTGAACTTTTTATTACAGTCTTTGTTTGCTTTTAGCCTTTTTGCAACTTGACTAGTGATGGAAGGTGGTAGGATAGTGGAAAAACACTTCTTTGTCATTCTTTTCTAAGTAGCATGTATTCTCACATCTGTGCTCACTGTACTCTATAATGAGCTTGTGGAAAGGGTTACACTAGCAGAAATCTAGGTGCTTTTGTAGGACTACTTTTTTGTTGTAGGACTTAGCCAATTTCCCTGCAGGCTTAGAAGATCCACAGATACAGTATTTCCCTGCCCTGGCACTCTGTGTATGGTCTATGGTTACGAAATGCACTTAAGGATTTTACATAATGCAAGTTAGTCTCAAGCTCTGAAGCATTCTTTGTTAAGGTAACTGAAGCAATATGGTGAGAACTCATGCCATTTTTTATTATTTTATTTTAGGGACAAAAGAGTAGTATTTGAATGATAGGTACTTTGTGCAGTCATAAGATTCTGCCTCCGCGCAACCTTCCCTGCCCCTCTATTCTTGTAGTTGGGGGACAAAACACTTAAGCAGATTGTCAAATACTGTGTCTGGAGAAAATTTCCTGTATCTCCTTCTAACAGTACTTCTCCAGTAATTTGTTTCTTGCATGTTAACAGTGAATTACAGCATTTCCTCATATGACTTTAAGCTTCAGCTTACTGTACAGAGGGAGCGAAAAGACTAGCTCTTTCATTATTCCAGAGGTCACTCTTATTGCACAAAGCATAACTGTTCGCACTTCTTTTACGAATAGTAAGTATGCATTAGATTTAGATTATTTTGTTAAACATGGGGCAAGTAGGTCCCAACTGAAGGGCGAGGACTTCACCATTTGTAGTATGGTGTGGAAGTTTTCATTGGAAACAGTTATCCTTTATACTGGTGTAGAAAGGCACAACTACTGTCTCTCATAAGTTAGAAGACACTGTTAGAAGACAAGCAGCCTGACTCAACGCTATACATAACCCTCTGTGAAATAGGCTCTGTTCACTTCCCTTTCTGGAAAAGATACTGACGAGGTGCATTTCCCTGTTCTGTGCTTTACATTTACTGGTCTTTTCTCATGTGACAAAATACCGATTCCTTATAAAGGCTGCTATCTCTGAAGCACTCATAATGCAAACAAGACCTTTGTATTCTGAACTGCAAGGTTTTATCATAATACTAACCTTTACCGTGGTGCTTGGGTTTTGGGTTTTTTTTTTTTTTAATATTTTTCAGTTTGTTTTCTTTCGGAGACTTATATTTTTAAACACAAGCTCATTCTTTTTGTCATTTTGAGCTTCAATGTGGATGAAAGCTTTGAGTTGTATGATGTGCAAGAATGCACAATTCTTAGAGACTGTTTTAGCGTGCAGTTGGTATCTTTAACCCACAGGTTTTGCACCCATAACTCACTGATTCTGTTTGATCTGTGTACTGGTGATGGGTGAAGGATCTGAAAGGATCTGAGGGTTATTTGTTGTATATGCTGTCAGTCATAGTAGTAGTGCACCTGTGTGCACAAAAATGTTCTTGACTTTCTGTCACAGGACATGAGTAAATACATACCTAGTCAAATAAATAGGAACCTTACCTAAGGCTGTTCTGTGATGAGGTATATCTGAACAATATCTTTGGTTTTAGTGGTGACTCCAGGTCACCACAGCAGGTGAATTTAATTGGTTTAGAAACATGTAAAAATCATCAGGGACTTAAAAACTTTCTCATGTTAACATCACAGTGTTTCACATAAGAGTTAAATTGTATCTTGTGTTGACCATGTCATGAATTAATTAAACATGTTTCTGAATGTGCTTGATTTGATTACGTTAACATAGTCTTGGATTCAGACCAAAATTCCCTTTTGGTTTGAGCATGCAAATTCCGAAATTTTCTGCAAGGGAAAAAATACTGCATTTATATTGCCTGATGCTTATTAAAAAAAGAAAGTTTGGCACTTTCAAGACCAAGCTCTGGGTGCAGCAGATGAAGCACGAGATGTAATGATCTAAAGCAAAGTTAGTGAGGAGTGGAATGATGATTTTCCAAATTATTGACATTAAAATTGCTGTTCTGCAGAAAACAGCTGATCTACTCTGAAATGAACATTATCTTGCTAACTAGTATTTTAATACTGTATGTATTGCTTTCCCTTGATGCTTGAAAGCATCTGTCCCAGTAGACTTAGCTGTACATAAGTGTTGCTTCACGTTTTCTCTGTTCTTTCCACAGTGGGAGCCGTCTAGGAGGCCTTGTTACTGTGGCATGTTTCTTTTTCAACCATGGAGAGGTAGGTCTCCCTCTGTCGTGTCTAAACCACTACACCACCACCTCCTTTTTTATTTCTCTTAAGTTTAAGCTGATTCGCATTTCCTTAAAGATAATGATGTTGGTTATCTGTTAAGGAATGAATTTAAAGGGAGTGAGACATTGCTGAAAGCAAAATTGGGCTATAACCTGAAAATGTATAGTAAACGAGTGCTCACACGCACACCAAGCAAAAGGGCAAATAAATATAGTACTAGTATACTATAGCCAGGATACACAGAATTTAGAAACTGTATATATACAGCTAAACTTCTTTAGTAAGCTGCATTACAGAAAAAAACCAGAGCTATCACTTAAAGTATCTCCCTGTGTCCGTATCTCCCTATCATGTCATTGTTTCATACTTTAGAAGAAAATTCATGCTTTTAGTCTGATACACTTAGGCAGTGTTTCTGAATTTTAATGTTAATTTTGTGTATATAAATATTTGTTCTATTTTACTTAAAATGCAGCTGTACTGTTAAGATTTTCTAGCTAGAAACTAGCTACCTTATAATTTTGCGAAGGGTTAAATTTATGATTTGTTTTCTTTACTGAGCTGAACTTGACAGAAAACTGAGTAGGAAGAATATGAAGTTGCACATAACAAAATCACAGATGCTTCTATTCATAGTGAACTTTGACAGTTTGCTTATGAAACAAAAATCTGTATGATGAAATAGCTATTTTGATTTTAAGTTTAATTTGAAATGTGTTTCTCTAAATATCCTCCAACACTCAAGCATTTTAATCATCAGGTCCAGAACAACTAAATGTTACAGAGTTTCTACACTGTTTTTTTTAGTGCTGTAAGAGGGTAAATACAAAGTTGGGGGGGTGCTGTCCATTCTTCTTAATGGAAATTCTGAAGTTAGGTGAACGTTTTGTCCTTTGCTAGAAAATACTGATGGAATAGGCACTGTTTTGGCAAGCCTGTAAAGGTAATAAAGTGTAGCTTCAGAAAAGAACAAGTTGAAAACTTCGAAGATAGAGGTAGCAATAATGAAGGGAAGCATTTACTTCACAGGCAGTTCTCCTATCCATAAGAGACTCTGTAGGAGAGCTCATATCTATGGATGACTTGGGGGAAAAACACAGCTAACGTATATATTTTTGAGAATGGCATGAAATCAGATCTGCATAGCTCTACACATGGTGTCTGGGTGTCTGGGCTTAGGTGGAGTTGAAGTAGAATGACCCTACTTCAGGCTCAGCTGTATGGATTTCTGGAGAGCAATAGGATTTACTTGCAGAGCTGCAGTGTCAGATTTCAGTTGGCTCTTTGCATTTGTACTGCACTTAATGAAATGACTCAGAGTTGTTTGATGTCGTGCATACCAAATTATGTTAATACATGTACTTACATGTATCTAGGTGGTCTGGCTTCATTCTGCATACTGTTGAATCATGTGAGGGATATGCATGCACACATGTTTGTGTAAGAAAGCTGTTTTATTTAACTCTTTGATTGTGGAAATCATCTTGCATGTGGTTCAATAGCACGTACAGCGATGCTCAACCACTTGCTGAAAATTTGCTTTTGTTTTCTGGAAGGATACGACTGAGCTACATGAGTAAGCCTGATCTGCAAGTCTGGGCATCTCAGATCTGACGCTGTGTAGAAGTGGTTAGCCTTCTGGCATTGAGCTTATGATCCTAAGGCAGTATGTGTTTGTTTGCGTTGTGCTTGTGCTACTGTGTTTTAATGATTTCAAGCTTAGATGGAGCTGATGTATTTATACCTGCAGCAAAGTTAGTTTACAGCCTTGATAAATCATCCACAGATGATTTAGAGTTACATTCCAAATATAGAAGAATGGACTACATTAGTCAATCTGCTTTTAAGGAAATGCTTCCTTTTCATGGTTTTATATGCTCATCATTTCTTTCCTGTCTTTATCTCCTCCAGTATTCAAAGATTTGGTAAATGAAATGTTGCTGTAGTCTTGAAAAATAATCAAAAAGGCTGCTTTAGAATAATCATCATTTTATTTATTGCTGATGAAAATAATATTAAATAATCACATTTGCGCAGTCAGCCAGAGGCAGCATATTAGTATATATGTTTATGAAAGATTAATTTTAATGGTAATCTTGATGCAGCTTTTACAGAGAGTGCTTTTGGACAGCAGGGACTGTGATTCATGTGATGAGCTTCTGTACTTTGCATTTATTTTACACTATTAATTTCACATCTTAGTGAAATAGCCAGACAGTAAGCAAAGAGTGGTATCATGTTGGTGCTAGTGACTTCTTTGGTGAAACAGGATTTTGGGAAATGATTTTAATAGTGTAGGAAGCAAAGGAGAAGAAGCATCCTGGCATTAACATTCTATAAGATTGGATAGATTTCATTATGGTTCATGTTAAGATGAACGACATTTGTTTTTTTTTCCTGTAGTTGTAAAGAACCTATTTCTAATTGTTGGTACAAATCTCTTGCTAACCATTTCAAACACATTTGTTTGTGTGTCAGAGTTGTTCTGTAAACTTGTAATTATGCTTTTCATGATTAGTGCAATCTGTAAGCACTTTTATGTAGAACTGAGTGTAAACAATGAAGGTGGTAGTTATAGCTGAGCCATTTGCCATGAACCTCAAGAAATGAATGAAGAAAAAGGCTTTTCATTTGACTTCATTGTATTGTGCTTTGCTGTATTAGGGTTAAAAAGCAAAGTATGCAAGTTAGTATAAGATCTGTAAGAGCTTATTTTCATGTGTTCAATTCTACCTGCATGTTTTTGGAGGGCAGCTTTGGATATTATGCTTTCTGTGCTTTTACTGAAAAAATGCGAAACGTTTATAACGTATAATGAAGAGTATGTTGGTTTATCCTTCACTTCCTCTCTCCACACACTTTCTCCATCTAACTGTGGCAAGTAACTGCGTGAATTTGAGAATGGTTTTCATTTCTTGAGTGAGTTGTTAATTTCAGCAGAAGCAGGGACAAGCAGCTGCTGTTCTGGCTTTTTTCTTGGATGTTCTGTAGCTGCCACATTTAATTTTGGAAAAGCAATGATCTATTTTAATTAAACACAGAGCATCAGAGACCTCAAGTCTGGAAGCTGCTTCCTTTTTTCCTTCTCTTTTCTGCTTCCTGGCTTGAGTTTTTTTAAGTTTGTGGGTGAAATCTGATGTAGCTTGTGTTTTTGTTGTTTTTTTTAATTGAAGTATCTGTGGTCCATCTTTCTGAAATACAGATACATTGTTTTCTGGAAATTTACCAGCAACTGTTATCCTCTAACCCAGTTCTTATTTTTAGTGTACTCGTGTCATGTGGACTCCGCCTCTTCGTGAAAGTTTCTCGTACCCATTCCTTGTTCTTCAGATGTTGCTCTTGACCTATATCCTCAGGTACGTCTCAATTTATACTTAGCTCTTTACAATTATTTAAAATGTTAAATGTCAGAAGACGTTTATTTAAATGCATTTATATAAGTGCCTCTGTGTGCTATAGCAATGATATTATTAACATAGAAACTTTCCTGTGGCTGTTACATTACAGACGCTGCACCAGTAGAACTGCAGTCGTATTACTTATTAAAAGGAAAAAACTTTGCAACTTGAAGACATGATTAAAATAAAAATCAGAATTACTGTGTTGGCAAATACGTATCTAAACTAAAAATCAGAATGTTTGGTTGATGTCACTTCCTTCCCATGAGAAACAAGCTGATACTCCATCAATTGGTTTTGTGCCTCTTGGAGAGTGGTATGTTGGTTGCACTTAGAATAAGCCTATGCTATGCAACAGAGGATGCTATAGGCACTCATAAGATAGTATGTTCATACAGTTTTCTGACTAACTAGTCTAATTAACTAGTTCAGTGATTTAGAGCAACCTAATTACATTAATGCAGGGATGCTCTTGAGTTCTTAGCCCTGCTTTTCCCTTGTTTCTGGCTTGCAATATGATTGTGTTACTGTCTTGCCTCTGTTTTGAAAAACAAGCATGATTGTTAAAGGCTTTTCCACCAGCTCCATTGCATCAGATTTGCAAAATATTTATGATTTAGATGAACATTGTACTTGAAACCCCGTTTTTTCCTTTATTAGCTCATACTGATTTGTAGTTATTGGTGGTTAAACCAAAAATATTTCCTCGTTGTCACTAACTTGTGGTTTTTAGGTGAGGAAAAGCTACGTACTGTGTAGAAAAATGTTTTGAGGGTTTGTAGAATGATTGATAGATGTTCTATCTGTTCATTTAGTGCTGTATTGTGAGGTCAGACAAACTGAGGAAGTTATACTGTAAGTTAGAGTGGTCAGAGCACATATATTCTGTACCTATAATTATGACACTTCTGGATTAGATAGTCCTGTTCTTCAAATCTTGGTACATAAATAGTAGTTGGGCTTGCATATTGATGAGAAGTAGGTATTAACCTAAGCATTTCAGAGCGAGGTTCAAAAGAAGGGAAAAAACATTTTAGCTTCTTGTTCCTCAGCTACAATTCCTGCATCAAGAACAGCTCTGTTTAATGTATAGTAGTATTCCTATGAAATATAGGAACTATCTTTGGAACAGAGACTAGAACTTATATTCTGCATTATTCCTATCACTTGTATCACATTTGTATAATCTATTACTTAATGCATTAGACTAATGCTCAGCATGAATTCCAATAGAAGTTGATCTTGAGGCTTTGTAAAAGAAGCAGAAAAAAATACGTAAATATGGAAGAAATGGGAGACAGTGGAGTGAAATTGCTTTCAGATGCAAACTGCTCTGAGAACAGTTATGATCCCAGCTGAAATGGGAATGGTGGTGACATGCCTGTATGTGGACATCTGCAAGTGACATAGGCTGGCCTGCTGTATTGCATGCTGCCAGAAGGCTTGTTTGGTAACGGGGGACTTAATAGTTAAGAAACATTAAGCATCAGAGCTACTGCTTTTAGAAACTGATGGAGAACAGATATTAAATTTACTTGAGTAGTGTTATTTGTGGTTGTTAACTATTGCTAGCTAAGTTCCAAAGTAACTTTTGTTTTGTTGCAGTCTCCATTGTACTTTTCAATAATGTGCAAGCACCTGTGTAATTTTACTTACTGATGCCTATTCTGTCTCTTTTTCCCAAGGATTCCGAATATTAATACAGGAAGCTTGATTGCACTGTGTGTTTCTAATATCTTTTTCATGCTTCCCTGGCAGTTTGCTCAGTTTGTTCTCCTAACACAGGTAAGATTATATTCATCTCTTTGGTTTATCTAGGCAAATTGACTGTTATGGACAGCCAGCCACTGGATTCACAACTATACGGATGCTTTCCTTTTAGCCAGATTTCGTTTTTGCTCTCGGGAAAGATTCAAACCATTTAGCACATCAGTATTCTTCTCATCTAAAACTTAGAAATTGACCATTTATACCACTCAGCATTCTGTTGCTAGGAGCAGAAAATCTACTTTTCCCTTAAAAGCAGCCACCAGCCTGAGATCAGTGTATTAGAACAAGTGCAGAACAAGAACAAACTTAGTATATTGAAGTACAGAAATAAAAAAGGCATTGGTCTTGGATCTCTGTAGGCTCTTCTAAATTTTTAAATGGAGCAATGTTTGCATGGCATGTAATATCTGGCATGATTTTGCATGATTTTTCTATTTAATTTTGATGAGCCTGTCAATTGTGGCATAATATTACTGTCTCAGAGCTTAAACAGTTGAGATAACTAGCAAATATTGAAGTACAGCAACTGCTAATGTGCACAGAGAATACTGTCATATAACACACGTTCTTAGTGTTCAAACTGATTGAAATATAGCCCACTGATTGAAATCTGTCTATGTCTCCATTCCTTTTCATTTGTTTGTCTTACTTGGATGTTGCTTGGCTTGAGTTGACAGCTTTGGACAATCAATATATGCTGTGGTATGAAAGTTTTATAACTGCAGAAGAGGAAGCCATTAAATTCTGTAAAATATTGTGAGAAACTTACCACTGTAATGTGTTCAAATGCTGGGCCTGAAATTTGAAATTACAGATTCATAATTTCATTAATTTCCCAGGTGGTTTTTAGTAGAATCATAGAGTAGTTAGGTTTGGAGAGGACTTGTAAGATTATTTAGTTCCAACCCCCTACCATGGGCAGGGACACCACACACTAAACCATGTCAGCCAAGACGCCATCCAGCCTGGCCTTGAACACTGCCAGGGATGGAGCATTCACAACAACTAAGCAGTCTAATCAATGAATCTCATTTTTCTCAGCAGCAAATTATGGATATTCCTATACTTTGCTGTAAAGTTAAGGTTAAAAAGTGTTGATGAAAGGCTCTTTTGGTTGTTTGGGGGAGTTTTGGTTGGTTGGTTGGCTTCTTTACATCTGAGGGTGAAAGATGATGCGATAATGCTGTGTTTTGGTGACTTAGGTTTCTATAAGTACTTAGCAAAAAAAGTTAATTCTTTAAGTAATATCTTTTCAGTATGAATAGTTAATGGTTGTTTCAATAATCTTTCATTTTTGTATGAATGTGTATACCACTGCAGATTGTTTTAACTGCTCTTTCACTTTTGATTCTAGATAGCTTCATTATTTGCTGTGTGTATTATGGGTTATATTGACTCCTGCAAATTACAGAAGATACTCGCTGCTCACATGGTAATGCTTTTTAAAAAACTTAAATCCCCTCAAATAGGTCAGAACATCAAACCAGGCAGTTTGTCTGCAGTGTTTTCTTTAGTCGCAAGGTGGTTGAAAAGATGCAATAATAAAGGATGGAGGGGCCTGTATCCAAATATTTGATCTCATGCATATTTATATCACAGTGTCAGAAACTAGAATCCCTGTGGTGCACAGGAATTTTAGAACTCCAGAAAATCTGCCAACTTAAAAGACGTGTAGAAAAATTTTCTCTCCTTTCTGTCTCTATTTATGGACTTGAAGATACTGTCTCACGCAACACACTGGAAAACAGACCAAGTAATTAAGTGTGAGCAATAAGAGGTAGAAAAGGCAGCTTTTGTCTCAGGCTGTAAGTTAGCAGAAATGAGATAACAAGGTGTTAATAAGTCAAAATTGGAGAATACGCTCTTTATCACTGAGGGTGAAGAACCCCAACTAAAACTGGGTTTGGAAGACTACTGTAGTCCTGACCATTCAGAGATGTTGTGGCTGGGAAGATGTTTAGAACAGAGGACAAAGAAGATAAACTATTAGTCTGAGGGAAAATCATTTTTTCATAAATGGGTGAGAAAGCAAGGGAAGATAAATAAGAAGTATGCAAGTTTCTGCATAATAATCTGATTTTCAGGTTTGAGGTTAAGATAATGACAAGTTTTGCTACCAGTTTTGCTGTTTAAAGTGAGATTACTTGCAAACTCAGCAGAAAGAGAATGTTTACCACAGAAAAGCTTTGAGCTAAATTGTATTTCATATGTTTTCAAATGTATTTTGAAATACAGGAAATGATAAAATAAAGGAAGTGGTAAACTCTATCTTTCTGATATAAGCCTAGAGCACCAAATGCTTGTTCCCAGTCAGATTTGCCAGGACAACTTGCAAATAGTCATCTTAGTTTAATAATCTTCTGACAGAAGCAGGATGAAATACTTAAGCCTTTCTGGTTATGTCAATAGCTGTATCATATTTTTGGTGCCAAAGTGTCATAAAAAGCCACTTTTCAGATAGCTAGGCAGTTAGGTTATATTACAGAGAAAGCTTAATGAGGCTGTGTACACTGCCAGTCTGTGTTGTGTAGTGGTTTTAGGTTTTTGCACTCACACCCACTTTTGCTCGGAAAATGAAAGCCTGTGTGAGGAGGGAAAGAGAAAAGCTTGCATATTTTTAAAGTAACTACATTCTTTTTCTTTATTCCTCTGTATGGAAGACAGATTGATCATTGATTTTGCTTGCCAAGGTAGAAAATGTAATTCAGCTTGCTTTCTGTTAAAAAAGAAAGAACACCAGCAGATCAGGATAGCAGATAAAAGTTGTATATCAGCCTTGACTTTCAACCTCATATAATTATGTACATGTAATCAGAGTATTGCTTCCTTTCCTTTGGTGAAGAGTATATGTTAAATATGTACTTCTCAGTTTGGAAGAAAGAAGACAACAAACATTCTATTCACCATTTCTGTGTTTGGCCAGGATTCCGAGTGGTAACAAACAGGATGGCAAAATAATACAGTAATTTACTGAGTATGTTAAGAACAACTTAAAAACTGCAGCTGTTGTATCACGTAAGGTGGATTAGTCTTATGATCAAGTCTTTTTGGTTCTTAAGTACTTCTAAAATATGAGTTAAGATAATAATCTGCACTTGGCTACCTGTTGCCATGAAGTCCTTATGATAATTTTTTACTGACCAATTCTGAGTATCAGGCTTGCACTTGCTATGAGGGAGGTGTCTTTAAATTGAAAGCTGTTGATACAAGGTAAATGTTATACTTGGGCAATTCTAACCTTTTCTATTTTAAATCTAATTATTTTTGTTTTCTTTCAGGTAGCTCTTGTAGTGTGTTTTATTCTGATGTTTGGTAATTCAATGTTATTGACATCATACTATGCTGCATCTTTAGTAGTTATCTGGGTAAGTTAAGAAAAAAATCATTTAACATGCTAAGACTGTAATGCTGTACTGTTAAGCTTGTGTTGATGTGAAATGTGAAACTGCTGCATTAACAGGTAGTTGAGAAATCTTTCATATGAGAAACAGAATTATTCTTTAAAGATACTTTATGAATGGGTAAATGCTAATTTAAAAACCCATGTTTTTACAGCAAGACCTCTTCATAAGAGAAATTAAGTTAATGTTAAAGTCATGGAATGATTTGGGTTGGAAGGGAGCTTAAGGAAAGAACTTCTGTCTAAGAGCTCATCTCAATCTCCCCTCTGTCAAGTTAAAGCCATTCCCCCTTGTCCTATCCCTACAAGCCCTTGCCAAAGTCCCTCTCCAGATTTCTTGTAGCCCGTTTAGGCACCAGAGCTGCTCTAAGGTCTCCACTTAAGAAGCCTTCTCATCTCCAGGCTGAACCAGGCCAGCTCTCTCAGCCTGGCTCCAGAACTGCTTCAGGCTCAGTTCTCTTGTTTTAATATTTCCCTTCTTTTTATAAAAATATAAAACTTGTCATGTATGTATTCTTGACCAGAGTAATTGGGAGAGTTTAAATGCTTCTTTACTGGTTGTGAAACCAGAAATGCAGGACAGATGAAAATTGGTTTAAGACTATTCAGAACTGCTGAGTCATGCTACCCTGTTATTGAAATTACTCACTGAAGGCTTATCATCTAATAATTCATTGTCTTATGTTTTCCTTAAATAGGAGTAACAACTTTCAACCTCTTTCAGTTTCCTATAGGTTCTCTTAAGGGATTTATGTACATAGGAAATAGGAGATAAGATTGTGTGGACATATTTAGTTTAGCGTACTACAAATCATCTCCATTTCTGATTCTTCTTGCCTTTCCAAGAAGCTTGGGCTGTAGCAGCAGACATAGTTCAGTTTCTCCTTGGCTTTGATCTAAAGAAACTTAGAACTGTGTAATATAGAATCTTACTAGTTAATGAGAATAGTCTTCTATTAATTGTATCTAAACTGCAGTAAGAGATTTTATCTTGGTATATTTTGCCAGTGCAGGGTGAAATCATGGTATTATGTATTAATTCATATTTAGTTTGTATTAATTATGGGGGGTGTGTGTGTGTAATAAATAGCTGTGTGGTACAACAAAAAAAAAAAAAAGCCCTCATCCAGGGTACTGGAATATCTTGTTACTATATGATACCTGAAAATGTCCATTGATTTTGTTATTAGGGAATTCTTGAATTGAGTCCAAAAGTCTTGAAAAGCAGCAGAAGAGAAGTCTATGTATGGGTAAGGAATTTCCTGTGTTTTGAATTTCAAAATATGACTTTTTTGTTTCAGTGACATACAGGAGTAACTTCTGGTTTACTAGTAACTGTACGTAGTTGCTTTATATATTTTTCAAATTCTGACTTGAGATTATCTTGAGAAGATACTATAAATCAGTAAATGCCATTGGAGATTTGAATCACCAGAGTACTACAGCCTGATAATATGGGGAGGCTGTTGGTGAGAAATAATCCCTACACACTGGTGTGTATGAAACATTTGAGAGTTTAGGCTGCCCCTTCTTAAAGTTAACTTTGGTACCACCTCTGCTACAATCCTGTGTGCAGCATTACAGCTGTAATATAAGTCAGTTGCACAACATTATTTCAGCTGTAATAGAAAATATAAATCAGTTGCACAACATTATTTCAGCTGTAATAGAAAATACAAATCAACCATTAAAACACCCCAGAGTACTGAAGTTTGGGGAGTGTAATTGGTGAGGAATTATTGTGTTTATTGGTGATAACATAGGAGAATTTGTAACTAGTAGCTAAATTTAATGAGCCTTTTAAAAAAGGGAATGTTTGTTTAGAAGTTTGTTGAGGCATGTTCATTTCGTTCTGTATATATATATATATTCTTTTTAAGGTCATTGAAGGATGTGCGTGGTTATTTGGGACAGTCACCTTGAAATCCCTAACTTCCTTAGTGTTTGGAATAGCTGACGATGTAAGTTATCTGAGCATCTGCTTGGTGTCTTCCAAAAATGTTTAACTCTGGATTGGCATCTTACTGATGCACTTTCCTGAAATCCCAGGATTTGTTTTGCCGAAATGGGAGAAGGATTGCAGATTTCCTTTCTCATTTGCCGTATATTATTACTTTGAGGTGCTATTACCACAGGTTTTATAAAGACAAATATTTTTACTCATGTGTTAGTAAGCACTCTGGTGTGTTTGTTTTTAAATACGGATTTAGAGAGCTTTGTTTTGGATATCTTCTACCTATACCTTTATTTATTTACTCAATTTCTTAGTTCACTTTCCTCTGAAGCTAATTTTTAAGATGCTTTAAAATTTCTTGTTGTAACTAGGGCTCCTTGCTTCACTTCAGCCTCTTTATTGTCAGATGCTACTGTTAAAAGCCTGTGCGCAGATATGCATCAGGGGCAAAAGATGGGAAGCATACCTTAAAATAAGAGTACGCATAATTAATGTTGAACCCAGTTGCGGTGGTAACAGCCTTTTTCTGCTGTTTTCTCCTTTTCACTTAACACAGTCCAACCTGTGTTACACTCAGAGATGTCATTTAATAGGTTTTTGGTGTTCCTATAACAATGGTTTAAGTGGCACAAACTTCTGTTCTAATTAAAAGTCTTTCTCATATGTATTTAAGGTACTTTGTTATGGAAAACAGGTCAGGTTTTGCTTACTACGTCTTTTTTTCTTTCTTCTTTTTTTTTTTCTCCCTGTATATCCTACCAGGCTCATATAGGAAACATATTAAAATCTAAATTTATTGGCTACAAGGATTTTGATACATTAATGTATACTTGTGCTGCAGAGTTTGACTTCATGGAAAAAGAGGTAATTAGATCAAGTAGATGATTATGGAAGAGGGGACTTCTTTTTCTATCTTAAGTCGTAATTTAAAACATCTGGGAGCCATAACCTCCTACTGCCATCATAAGTTAAGTACTTGGTCATGAAATTAGACACATTAATGGACTTAAGCTAAATTTAACTGGTTTGATTTCTTTTAAATGAAGTAAAACCAAAACCAAGTTTTGATTTCCGATCTAAGAAGTGTTCTTGTTTGAATGAAAGAAGTGCTTGCTCAGGGATATATGAAAGGTTACTTCAGATTTCATGTGGCTGTTGATAACTGGTTTTGAGTACATTGAAAATGAACTGAGAGCTGCAAAGATTTTGTGTGGTAGATTTAGGTTACAGAAAAGCATCCTAGTTTCTTAATGTGGTGTTAGTAGACTTTTCTTAGGTCATCAGTATCTAGATAGGCATAACCTATAAGCGGTCTAAATGTCAACATATACCACTCAAATTCAGATGAAATGCAACTACTTTTCAGTCTTTTGGTGGCATGCCAGAGAACTGAGAATACCTTGCTAATGACCCTAGTATTATTAGTGTTATGACTTCTGGAGTTTAAATCTGAATTTTTTTAAGCTTGCTTTGTTCTTGCTGAATATTTAATTTTACATATTACTCAAGGAAGAACTCTGTATAGTTGTCTTTAAAATGACTATTGAAGTAATTATAGGTGAATGGAAAGCAATTAATGCAGTTTATTTCCATTGTAGACTCCAGTAAGGTACACAAAGACTCTGCTATTGCCAGTTGTTCTGGTGGTTTTGGGGGTAATTATCAAAAGGGTAAGTAAGTGATTGATTTAATGAATCATCTTTACCTTGAGTTTACTTCTCTGATTGTTTTGAAGGAATCATTACATACTTTGAGATGCGAAGAAGTTAATGTGGTGGCTGGGTGCCTTCCAAGCCATGCTCTTATTCCCCATCCTCAGGGGAAAAAAAAACCTTGAAAAAGGACCAGGAGATCACTCACTGATTTAATGTCATGAGAAAGACAGACTTAAATTTGGGAAAATGAATTTAATTTATTGTCAGCTAAAAATAGATTAGGATTGTGAAAAACAAAAACCAAACACAAACCAGCTTCCCTTCATCCCCACCCCCTTCTTCCCAGGCTCAGTGGGCTCCTTCCATGAGTTGCAAGTCTTTGAAGAACTGCTCCAGCAAGGGTGCTTTCCATAGGGTACAGTTCTTTAGGAACAGACTGCTCCAATGTGGGTCCCTCACAAGTTGCTGCTCCTGCCAGAAAACCTGCTCCTGTGTGGGCTGCTCTTCAAGAGCTGCAAACCTTGCCAGAAGCTGCAGTTCATTCCAGAAGCTGGGCTCTCCATGGGTTTCAGCTTCCTTCAGGGCATGTCCACCTGCTCTGGCATGTGGTCCTCCACAAGGTGCAGGGTGGTCATCTGCTCCAGCATGATCCTCCATGGGCTGTAGAGGGAAAACCTACATCACTGTGATCTCCAAAAGATGCAGAGGAACCTCTGCTCTGGCACCTGGACCTCCGTCATTGACCTTGGCATCTTCAGGGATTTTCTCTCCCATTTTTCCCACTGCTGACTCATAAAGTTGCTGCACAGTATTTTTTATCTTCTCTTAAGTGTATTATCAACAGAGAAACCACCAGCATCAACTGATGAGCTCAGCTTTGGCCATTGGTATATCTATTGTGAAGCTGGCTCTGACACACTGAAGACACCCCTGCAGCCCCTCTGCTACCAGAACCTTACCATGTAAACCCAATGCAGTTAGATAAAATGCAGGGTTTCAAAAATATCTACTTAAAATTCTATGTTCTTTTTACGTAGATTTTTACAGAGGTTAAGTCCTGAGTCAGTGGTAAAACGTGCCTTGATGTTAGATGCCCCCCAGAATTTTGTCACTTAAGCTGATGAGTGCTATAACTGTAGTTTATAACTGTTTCTGTAAATTTGATTATGTATAATCTGTGTAAAAACAGCTTACAGTTTATACAGGAACAGATGGGATAACTGCTAACCGCCTGGCTAATTAAACATCCTCCAAAAGAAGTTTCAACTAAAACATTGCATGCCTTTTATCTCACCATTATCTTCCAAATGAGATTACTCAGGTGTAATTTAATGTAGCAAATGTTGAAAATGCTTCAGAAGCTTTTGAATGCTTTTGAAAGTTTATTCATACTTCTTGTTGGCTCTTGTTTTCTCCAGGCAATTAAACACGTTACGTGGTCCTTATCTCAGGCAAGCCAGTGTGAGAGGTAAATATTGTCTTCTTTCTCAATGTAAAACTGAATTAACTGTTGGAAGTTTGATTCACTGTGATAACTAGTTCATAATTCCACATTATGTTGGTCCTTTTTGAAAGGCAAATTATGTATAGTTCAGTCACTGAATGGTTTGGATATACTCTATGTAGTATTTCTTATAGGATGTCTAAAAGGAAGTTTAGCTGCTTAACTTAGATTTAGACATCTTAACCCTCTTCTCCCCAAATTTTCTATTTAATACTTTTTCTTCTCTCTTCCTTAATCAGTATTTATGTGCCTATTTGCTTTTCTCCTATAAATAGTGAAAGAAAATTCTTTCTTCCCCATTAATTTTTTCTTTCCAAGTTATAACGACACTTAAGTTTCATTTTTAGGGAGGGATCCCAATTGGATCAGTTTTATTTTCTGACTGTCTGCAATCCGTGCTCTACCTGTCGCAGCCATTTGGCATCATGTGTTGGTGCTGTGCTCAGGAGCAATAAGTTTGTCTGATTGAATGTTGTCGTTTCCCTGACGTGTCACTGACCATTTAGGTGATTTCTGCTTTCCATCGTCTCATGGCTGTTACCAAACTTTCCACAGATGTGAGAAGGATTCAGCAGCCTGTCTTCACACATGTTTTTGAAGAACAAGTATACTTGATTTTGACTCTTCCCATTTATATTTCCTTCTGAGAATCCAAAACCTATCTATATGGTACCTGGGTAAACAAGTGACTCCTCTTTTGGTACCAGTGCTCTGCCTGTTTTATGCTGATGAGATTTAATTTTCTAAATAAGCTGTTCTATAGATGAAATAATGAATGGAAGTAATTAAAAAGCTGCTAAAATTAATTTCAGTTTTCCAAATAGATACAGGGATTGAGGAGGATAGTTACTGATTTGCAATTTATTTTGAAACTTGTTATAGAGGGACAAAAACATAATCTGTGCAGGCACTGATTTATGCTTACTGGATTAGTTTAGTCATCTAGAGCCGCTATAGATGACTTCAAAGTAAAACCAGGCCTTCTGTAGTACATAAATAATGTGTTTTTCTGTTTTTCATTCAGAGAGGAACGCTTTAACCAGGGCGAGGTAAGATTCATTTTCTACACAATTTCATTTGTGTGTTAATGCAGATACTCCAGTCTTGAAATACAGATTGCAATAGTCTGATTCTGATATGTGGTTTATTTGAAGCTAAGTTACTAGTATCTTTTATTCCCTGTGGGTCTGGTATGTCACCAGAATAACTGGAATGTTGAACAAAAACCAATATACTAGCTAATGGTGGGGTGCCAGTGAAATAGAGGGATCTGGGGCTTTTGCTGTAGCAATACAGAAAGACATTGAAGTTAGGCTGGACTTTTCATTTTACCAATAGAGACTAAGAAGGAGAGTGATTCCTTTACTGGGGTTTCATGTGGCAGATGTTAAAATTCTGTTTCGAGACATGCCATAGTGAAAAGGATTCTACATGTGGTTCTTTTGATAAAATTATGCCAAAAAATGTACTGCATCCAGTTCTGGAGTCCCCAGCACAGGAAAGACATGGATCTCTTGGAGCAGGTCTAGAGGAGCTCATGGAGATGCTGCAGGGGCTGGAGCAGCTCTGCTCTGGAGGCAAGCTGAGAGAGCTGGGCTGGTTCCGCCTGAGGAAGAGAGGGGGACCTTACTGCTATTTTTCAGTACTTAAAGGGGGCTTATAAGAAAGATAGGGATAGACTTCTGTAACAGGGCCTGTTTTGATAGGACAAAGCATAATGGTTCTAAACTATGAGAGGGTAGATTTAGACTACATACAGAGAAAATATTTGTTATGATGAGGATAGTGAGACACTGGTACAAGGTGCCCAGAGAAGCTGTGGCTGCCCCATCCTTGGCAGTGTTCAAGGCCAGATTGGAAGGGCCTTAGAGCGACCTGCTCTAGTGGAAGTTGTCCCTGCCTGTGGCAGGGAGGTTGGACTAGATGACCTTTAAAGGTCCCTTCAAACCCATCCCTAGGATTCTATGAAATATAATTGAATGGTAGATATCTTTATGTGGTTTCTTTATTTGCAATTAAGTGAGTGAGGACAATGTTAAATGTTCTTAGCAGCAGTTTAATTGTGGTTTGTGCTATGGGAGTCTCAAGCCATTCAAAATGTGATGATCAGTGCCATTTTCACAATCAGTGCTTTTACCTCTGATTTACAGCAGCCCTTGTGGAAGTTTTAGGTTCAGTGTTAAGAGTTGTGACATCTCTGATGCTGCTTAACCGTTCCTGAAAATACTAAAGAAAGCTGCCTGTGATTGTGTGATTACCAAGGATGGTTTTCTTTGCTTCTTTCACTCCGTACTTAGGTATTTTAGGTATTAAATGGCAAGGTCTCTTTGCTTGTATAAAGAGGTTATGCAAGAAATGTTACGTATGTTATTGCCTGCTTATGTTTTAGGCTGTTTTGCATAGCTAGCTGTTTCTTCAGTTTCTTTTGGGTTTATTGTTAATGTTTGTCCTTACGCAAATGAAAAGTATGCAAATATTCTGTTTCTGTGTATTTGTTGGGGTTTTTTTGCAGCTGGTGTACCATGCACTGCAGCTGTTGGCGTACAGTGTCCTAGCGATTTTAATCATGAGACTAAAACTGTTTTTGACACCACATCTATGTGTTATGGCTTCCTTGGTGTGTTCCAAACAGGTAAGGTCTGTTTCTAATCTTATAGCTATCTATCTCACTACTTAAAATATTACCCAGATATATGTCTGAAAGCAAATTTCTGCGTGTGTAATTGCTGAATCTGAGTGTACCAGTTAGAAATAAACCAGGTTATATTGTTTGTTCAAAAATATGGTTACGCAAGTTCTGTTTGCCCCTCTCCCCAAATAAAGCAAATGTTATGTTTTATGCAATTTGTCCAATTGCATTATTATAGGGGTTAAAATGCTGTGTATTGAGCTTGTGCATAGGGAGTCATTCACTAGATTTTACTGTATTTACACTTCTGTACCATTGCTAGTTTTTTATTGACTATTGATTTTATGCAAACACTGTTTGACTGCTTACACTGTGTTTCCCCAGCTCTTTACAGCTTACTGCCTTTGTAATTAACTACTCATTTCACATATTTATGAGTATTTGCTTAGAGCCTCCAGCAAGCTTTCAGCAAAAAAAGCAAGGGGCACCTTTTTCAGTTCAAGAAATGGAAGAGTAGGCTATAAAGCAACATTAGCTTTTTTGAAATTTGTAGTACAATCTCTAATCCATGTACTACAGCTAGGAACTCTTGATGTAAATAGGAGATAAAATCTGTAAAAGTACAGTTACCATTATTGAATCATGTTTATTTGCAGAATTTGGGATATAAAATACAACTTTAAAAGCTACATTGTCTTTTTGTCTTTTAGAATTACAAATATGATGCCCTACACTCAGTAAATATGAATACTTATGAAATCTCACTGAAGTTAGTGGAGAAGCAGTAGCAGAGGTGTTTCATATTATAATATATGTTAGGTTTCTTATAGAGAAATAAAAATGAGTTGTGCTACATACAACATTACAGAATTGTTGTCTAGAATTAATTGATTCTTGCATTTCAGTTGTTTGGATGGCTCTTCTGTAAAATCCAGCCCAAAACGTTGGTCTTTGCTATTTTAGCATTGATGGCTATAGAGGGATCAGCAAACCTTCAAACTCAGTGGAACATCATGGGAGAATTTAGCAATTTGCCCCAGGAGGAACTTCTAGAGTGGATAAAAGTCAATACCAGACAAGGTAAACTATGTAATAATGCGTGATGTTCCCCATTTACTATCATAATGAATATGTTATTCCGTATGATATTCATACATGCTATCATAATGAATATGTTATTCATTATGATATTCATGCATACTATCATAATGAATATGTTATTCATTATGATATTAACCCATTCAAGAAAAAAAGGTGTATTTTAAATCTCTGTTCATAGATATTTAGTTATCTAATGAGTACCCTACCCTCTTAATGGTTTGCCTTTCTCTGCAGGATTGCTGTGAAGATATTGAAGGTTGCTTCTCGGCTTTTACTGCTTGATTCTTCATTTCAAACATGCCTTTTATTCTGTATTTCAGATGCAGTTTTTGCAGGAGCAATGCCCACCATGGCAAGCGTTAAATTGTCTACACTTCGTCCTATTGTAAATCATCCTCACTATGAAGATGCAGGATTGAGGTAAATTTTGAAGTTAAAGATTTATTTTTATTTGATATTCACTCTCTCAATTTTGATGTACAGTAGGAATGTTTTCATGTTATATTGTTGTATAACATGTTATATGAAGAAAGGGCTGCATACATTGTTCTTGGAATCATATTTGTGAAGAAACGATCATGTTAAAGCAAACGGCACTGTTAATTTAAACTTAGTTTTAGCCTAGTTGGCTTGTGAAATGAAAAGCCTTCCTGTCCAGCCTAAAGTTGGAGCTTCTATTTTCATGCTGTGTTGCTAGCTAACTTCTGTATTTCTCTTTTTGAAGGGCCAGAACTAAAGTAGTGTATTCCATGTACAGTCGAAAACCTGCAAAAGAAGTAAAAAGAGAATTGATAAAACTAGGAGCAAATTACTACATTCTGGAAGAGTCATTGTGTGTAAGCAGAAAAAAGTGAGTCATCTCTCTAACAAGAATGAGGTGCTGTTCAAATACATAGTCCAAGATTCGTTGGAGCTTTGCAATGTTGATCTGTGCTTTATTAAAGTGTCCAAAACACATTTTGTCCAGATATTAATAAGTATAATTAACTTTACCCACATTAGCAACCCCGTGGTGTTTGTATGCAGCTGGAAGCTATGTTGTGTGTAGTTTTAAACTTCACTGTAAAATACAGAAGAGATTCACAGAGAGGAAACAAGTCATTCTGTGATGGCAAGAACTGATGTGTGTGCATAATGAAAGCCTAGTGTGAATAAAAGGTGCAGAGTAAAAGACAGCTTCAGCACCAAAATATTGTGACCATTGCAGATTTTTGTCACATTTAAGCTGTCCTTAAGAAAAAGCTCCATTCCTCCCCAGCCCTACATTTCTCTTTTAGTCCTTTAGAACATGATTACTTTGGATTTTTGATTTTTCTTTGCATTTAAAATCTGTTATATTTCTTTGCTGTTATCTTTGACAAAATTAGGAAATTCTCAGCAGTTCTAACTTTGAAAGGTATCTCTGCAGGGAGTTGCTGTTGGCTAAAAGCAGAGTCACTACTTTTTTTTCAGGTGGTTTCATTTCCTGGGTTTTGTTTAGGAATAATGTTTAGGTGACATGGTTCAGTGTGAGGTGTTCCTGCTCATGGCAGGGGGGCTGGAACTAGATGGTCTTAAGGTCCTTTCCAACCCTAACTATTCTATGATTCTGTAAGACTGAGTATGAACGTCACCCTCCATTTTAAAGGAGGTTTTAAGGGTCCTGGGTAGTGTATAATTGTATAATTTGAATTGGTTAAAAAGCAGACTTTTTTTTCCCAAACTGTATGGGTTTTGATGCCATTTCTTCATTTTTATTTTCTTATTCATCTGTTTTACAGGCCTGGCTGCAGTATGCCTGAAATTTGGGATGTGGAAGATCCTGCTAATAGCGGCAGAGTTCCTTTATGTACCGTTATGAGCAAGGATTCCAGGCCGTATTTCTTCACAGTATTTGAAAACAGCAACTACAGAGTCTTAAAGATTCCACAGGAATAACATTTCAATGCAAAGAACCACCAGTCTTTCAGCTTTTTAAAGCAGTAACTATGAGAATTCTAAATCAGAAATACCTTTTCTACTAGACTTAAAATGGAAAAATGTGCATTTTATTTTTTACCATTTTAAGTGAATTCTGATTATAGAAATAACTTAAACCTAACAGTTTGGTTTTCTATCAGGGTCAGTCCCTTGAGATTTGCTATGCAAATGATTATATGTTTGCACATTTTATTTAACACTGATCCAGAAAGAGTTAAAAGTAGCTATGGAAAGTAACTCCATTCTCAAAACCAATGCTATCGTGAAATGGGACTGTCAGAATGTCTTAGCAAAACAGGTTTGTTTAAAGCTTTGGTGCTAGCAGCTAGGAACAAAGGAATGGTGCTATAGCATCTGGCATCACATTTCTCATGTCACTTGCATTACCAGTCTCCCTTCTGGACAAGGTGATACTAGAAATTCTCTTAAAAGTTACGCAGTTTCACTAGTCATGTCTGAGAGAAATACATATTTTCTTTGAGAGGATTAAGAACATAATTTTGGATCACTTAACAAATGCTTTTAAGCTTGCTTTTGAAATGGAGAAAAGTTTGTAGGCAGACTTAAAACGTCATTATTTAGGTGCATGTTCTTGGAATCTTATTGGTATTAAAAAAGATGACTAATAAGGGTAATATTTGCAGTGAGCAATAGTTTAGCTTCTCAGTGTCCAAGGTTTTTTAGGACTCGTATGCATTCAGAATAAGCTGGCATAACATACCTGACATTTTTAAGGGAAAATGCTTTATTCAGGAAAAATATGTCATAGCCTTAGAAAGATTCTAAAATAAATCCTTCACTGCCTTAACTAGACCTTCAGCGCCTGACTTGATGAGAAATTTCCTTCAAAATTCATGCCCTGTTTTCTTTCCCTATGTATTAGGTCCTACCTGGATTTTATCATCAGCATTAAAGAGGAATGAAATTTAATCCAGTTTGTGATATGGGTGTAGTCAGTTGTGTGGGTATAATTGCTCCAACTCTTTTAGACTGGTTGTGCAGTTTTCCTGTCATCTTGGTGTCACACCAATATTCTAGATAATAGAGGATTCACTTTCTGAGGTACCCAGTCCTTTAACTGACTTGATAGAATTTGTGTGTTTATTGCCATTGGGAAGTATCTCAGTAAGTGTCATTCTACTTCTAAAGTCGAGTGTTTCTCTGTGTATCATTCATGTCTTGGTTTTGCTTTCACTCTTTTTTCTTTGGTTCAGACATCAGTCTGTTGGTGTGACTGGTCTTTTTAGCCCTACTAGCATCTAGCAATATTAGATGCTGTAGGAATAGCATCTGTCACACCTGTATCAGTATCAATTAAATGGGATCCTATGATAAAGTAGTAGTGTAATAACTGATGAGTATTCTAAGACTTCTTATTTTTTTAGAAATCTGTTTTATTGAGAGGGCGAGGGAGAATGGCTGAAAATGCATTAGCTTTTTAACTTTTACAGAATAGATTTTGGAAACATTTCTATAAGGAAACTATCACAAAAAGGGCTTTTGAGAAGTCACTTTTTAAAACGTTAGTTGAATTCAAGGAAGTGGGGGGAGGAAATCTTTATATAAACATTGTGACTTAGTGTTACAGCACAAAAAGGAACTGTATTTTTATGAAGTTTATGCCAACTGTTGAAATGTACTTACATGGTTAAATAAAAAAGAAAAAGATGGAAATTGTTCTCATGTTTCTGATGGATGTTGCATTTCTGCTCTTCTAGCTATTACACTGAAGTTTAATACAGTTGCCACAGCAGATGTGATGAAAGCTGAAACCTGATAATTAAACCAGACCTCCTTTTTTTGGCATATCAGTGCAGCAGTATGTGCAGTAACAGAAATGTCAAATATATGTTTACTGGAAAGGTGAACTTGGAAGGCAGTTCAGAATTCTTTCTCTTGTTCTAGGTTTCTAAATCCTGGTAATCAAGAGTGAAGCCCAAATACTGGTAGAAGGAAGAAACATTTGAAAGCTAAGGTTCAAAGGTCATAGAATCATAGAGTGGTTTGGGTTGGAAAGGACCTTAAGATCATCTTGTTCCAACCCCTTGCCATGGGCAGGGACACGCACCTCACACTAGCCCATGTCACCCATGACTCCGTCCAACCTGGCCTTGAGCACTACCAAGGATGGGGCATTCACCGCATCCGTGGGCACCCTGTGCCAGTGCCTGACCACCCTCACAGTAAAGAACTTCTTCCTTATATCTAACCTGACCTTCCCCTGTTTAAATTTAAACCCACTTCCTGCTGTCCTGTCGCTGTAGTCCCTAATGGAGAGTCCCTCTCCAGATGTACATTTGTAAATGTTCCTCACTGGATGAGTAGGCTGTTGTTAGTGAGTACATGGCCAGACACTCTTTTCAGCTGATGTTGAGGGATATTGTATTGTCCCTTTCTTTGAACTGGTCTTAAACCCAAGTAACTATTGTGATCTAATGTTAAGATGGTAAAATCTAGTAATGGAAAAATGTAAAAAAATGCTATATATGATTGTGGGGAAAAAACATGGGAATTCTTCAGTTTGGTGTATCATGGTACAGATTTCTTGTCTTCTCCGTAGTTTGCTCTCAATTCCAAAGAAAATAATTTTAGTTTAAATAACACAACATTTTACAAAGGAGTTAACATTATGTTAGCATTATGGTTATCACTGCAACTTGAACCAGAAAATGGAAGTTTGTGATTTCTTAGCTCACAGCAAAGTTGTTTTTTGTCTGCAAGATCTTAATCAATAAATCTGTAACTCAGGTAGGTTCATTTCTAAAGATGTGCTGGCCTTGAAACAGTTTAGGCAGAGGGCTGGAATACCTCAGTACCTGAAAACAGTTTCTGTTGCATTCTAGTAATATTGGATCATACAGGTTTGTATGTTAGAATCTGAAATACTGCCAGCTTTGAGTGAAGTTTCTTCGGTACAATGGGCACAATTACAGTTCAGAATCACACTTCTGGTAATTGTGCAAACTGTAATACTTAGTGTGGGGACAACATAAGGCACCTTTGTGAAACAAAGATGCTGAGTCCCATTCAGCTTTGTGCTTCACTGTTCTCATCTACCATTTAAATTGCCTTTGCTTTTGACTTCTGCTTAAACAGTGAAACTAAATTAGTATCTCTTGGATTTTTATGATTAAAACATTGAGGTCAACAATACAGGACTCATTCCAAGTGAAGTAAACTTCAGTGAAAGCAAATATGTAAGGAAGGCAATTACAAAACAGTAATTAGGGTTTAGAAACTGCATTTTCAGACTGCACTGTTGCATAGTGTCTATAAAGTGTTGTTTCACCTAAGTTACATCATGTGATGGACTGCAGTAAAACACCATAGTATTTTTAAACCCAGAAGAACAAGGTGCTCCTGATTCATTTCAGCAGCTGGGCAATGGAATCCAAATCCTGATTTATGTTTTTTTTTCAATGTAAGCTTTATTTATTGTTATAATCTGAGGAAAGAGAAGGATGGCAGCTGTGATGCGAGGGAAGGCTTTCCTGTTTGTATAGGAATAAGAGTTTAGATGTTAAGGAATAATTATACTTTGAGTGAAATTAAGACTGAGGGCAAAAAATGCAGAACTCTTAAATCTGAGGATTGGTCAGCTGTGCAGGAATTCTTGGGTGGTGAAACCTCTCAGTGCTGTGATAAATTCTCAGCTGCAGCTATATGACATAAGCATTTCTACTTCAGTAGTCAAATGCTATGATAAACTATCCATCAGAGGACTTCAAGCTGACCTGTTGGGTTGGTGCAGAAGAGTAAGAGGATTTATAGGGTTAGGCAGCATCTCCCTCCTCAGCAAACCAGCCTGTTTCTAATCTTGTGCTGTAATTCTCCTTTATTGACGAAATCCATATAATGTCTGAAATCGGCGGTTTGAGTGGGTTCAGCATGTAGTAGTTCAACTTTATTGCTTCCTATTACAGCGTGTGTAGAACATTTATTGCGAATAGATGATGAGATATGGATCGAACACACAGAGTGAATGATTAAAACTGGTTTCATTATCTGTCTGAGGACTCGGGCAGGATCACTGTAGTTAGTCTTCTACCCTGTCAAGATTATCAGTGTAAAATTGGTTCTTGAGGGGAAGCGGCACTTGCCTTGCATCTTTGGCAAGATGGATTACATCTAGCTTTTAGCCTGAAGAATATGAAAACTCTTACTGGATCTCATTTAAAGGTAATACTGAGTCTGCAACAGGACAACCTATAAAAGGAAAACCTCTGTCCTTTTGATGTTCATCTGAAAGGAAACAAGTCACTTGAGTTCATTCTGCAGTTGTGACTGAGCTTATTTTCAAAGGCAGCACACTGAATTCTCGCTTTCATTACTTAGTGCTGTGTTTAGGCACCTGAGAAGTTTCATCTTCATGTTACCGAGCAACTAGTTGCTCAGCTCCCCTGACTACACATCCCTGGAGTGTCTTAAGGTGCAGTTGACAAACATTATTTGCAAGCAGTGTTTTGCTGTAGATGTGTCTGCCTAAGTTCTACAAAAAATCAAAGCCTCTTCTGAAGTATTGGCTTTTATAGTGTAACTCTTTCTAAAAATCCAACTTTTTTCTTTCTTTAACTTAGCTAAAGAAAGGTAGTAGAGGCTGAAAATACCCCAGAGTGGGATGCCTCCTATTCTCTTCCCGAATTAGCTTTATGATGGTGCTTGAATTACTGCCTTGCTTGCCTTTGATTTTGATTATGAAAATTTAACATCTATATTTGGAGAAGTTTATCATCCACTGCTCATAAAAATAAGCTGAAGTTAGAACCAATCTTAGTAGCCACGTAGGGTAGAAATCATCACGTTCCTGAAATATTTCAAAGGCTATTCAACTCAGAATGCAAGTTCTATACAAGTGCTATGAATAGATGTTTTCCTTAACCTTAGTTTTATTCATTTTAAAACCTTGCTGGCTTTAGCCAGCAGTTAACATGCTGCAAGCTGCTGCATACAGGGTCTTCAATCTGAAACTCTTTAGCCATTTTTGTGTTGTTAAATAATCTAAAAGGAATATTTTGATAAGGGAGAAGTGGTAACAAAGTGATCAAAAGGAAGTTGTGTCCAGCAACTTACTTATTCAGCACTTAAACCTTAGAGTTTACTATCCTCAGTGCTTAAAATCATTCCAATGTTATTCAGCAAGTGGTGCCGTCAATCTGTAAGTGATGTTTAAACTAATGAGGTCTTGGCTATTTACTTGAACAGTTTCAGGTTTGTTTCACCCATTAGGTTTCTGACTGAAATAAAGAGGGATTGTAAAGACACCTTTGGATTAGCAACCCATGGCATATATTGCCTTCCTTGGAACCGTCAGTGCGCAACTGAACTGATAATTGAATTTAGAAAGAAACTTGTCAGCACTGATGGTTTGGTTTGTAAGATTGTCCATACATGCAAGGAGGTAGCAAAGCAATAAAGCTCCAATTGTAATAAATTGAAAAGTATAAGTATTTGCAGTGTTCAGGGGCAGCAGCACTGCTGAAAGGAAACACAGTTTCTGTAATGTCAGACTGGTTTTGGAAATGTTTTCTCTCGGTTTTGGGAGGGTTTTTTCTGCGTCCTTTTTAATCTTTTTCTGTTTCACTCTGATGTTGAGAAATGGGATGAAACTAAACAGAAAAGGATGGAGCAAAATTGCATAGCAGAAACTGAGAAGGTCTTTGTGTCTCCCAAATGTAACCTGTTTTTTTGGAACCTGATCAAAATGCTTGGCTTACGACAATGAACAAAGTGATGGAAGCCGTCCACGTTAGCTGGTGTTCCTGTACCAGGGTAGTCTGTTGTCATTCTGCATTGTTCTGTGGTTCATTTATAAGTGAGTTTAAAAAAGCCTGGGTTTACCACAAGGTGAAACCTGGATTACACATCATCCTCAGGACCTCACAGAAAGCTACACAGCCAGAGGAAAAACCCATATGTGTCATTTCTGTTTGCTTATATGGCCTGAAAATAACTTGGCTACAAATTCCATATGTAAGAGAGCTCAATTCATTTCTGTGACACAGGAGCGCACCACAATTAGCTCCCAAGCACACACTATGCTGTGCTGTAATAATAGGGACTCAAGCGGATGCATCACAGCTGCAGTCAGACCATGCTGTCTTCTAGTGAGCTAGTGATCTAGTAGGAGCTAGATTGATTCTTGGACAGGACTAAGCATGTTGCTAGTAACTTAGTCAGCAAATCCAGAAGTGTGTTTTGCTGAAGGATTAATTCAAGCCTCTGTGAACCAGAGTGACATTTGTGTTAGGTCCTAGTGGTGGCTTGACCAAGTTTGCCATAGTTTGCAATTTAAGAGCCCTTTGGACAAATGTCATATACTGTATTGTGTAATCCTTCATAAAGAGTGCCATCTGGTCCATCTAATGTATGTAACCAAGTAGAAAAGCACAGAGGAGGCACAATGGACATCAAAGAAATTCCTGCCATAGCTGCTGCATTCCAAATGTTCATTTATTACCCATTTTATAGAAAACTCATTAGAATTAGGACGCTTCTCAAGGTTGCAGCAGAAAAATGGAGGACTATTTAGACTGTGAATCACTGGGGGCATAATGAACAAACTTCAGCATGAAAGAGGTGAACAAACGGCTTTTCATAAGTCATGAATGATTTTGTGTGCCTTTGTTCTAGGGTGTGCATTCCTGGTAGAGGGACTTCTGCTCAAGCCAGTCACTCAGAATTAGCTATTTAAAGTAAAACTTGAAACCTCAGATCTTGTTGAACAGAAAGGGAGAGAAACTTGTATCCTACTAGTAGTTTACTCCAGGCTATCTGTATAACAGTTACAGAAGTCTTTCAAGAAAGAAATCTTCAGTTTCAGAAAGATCATCTGATCCTCAATGAGCACTTCTTCAAGCTGCTCTTCTGCTTTGAATGCAGCACTAGAGCTTCCTAATTGTTTTTTGGTGCCACATGAAGAATTACACAATCTTGCTCCGAGGCTCGCTCTTTATTTTCTTTCTGAGCCTGATGTTAAAGCACATTGAAACAAGTCACTGAAGAAGAAACAGGAGGATGTTCTGCAATGCTAAGTAGTTCAGTTAGAAAGCTTAGACCCTTCTGGGCAACACATGGGTACTGTCATCAGTGCTGTCAGTATGGTGAGGCACAGGACTTAGTTCCCTATCACTTCACACTGTGTTTACCCTCTTTTTTATTCCTCTATTACCATAGTGCTTCATCCAGTGCTTTTGAGTTATAGGTAACACTTTGTGCAACTTAGCAGTCCCGGGGTAATGGTTGAACTTGATGATCTTAAAGGTCTTTTCCAACCTGGTTGATGCTATGATTCTAAAAGGATTTAAATATCAGCTGTGCAGAGCAAGTGACTTACAATGGAAAGTTATGTGCTTTGTGCTCATGGATGTACATTTCGCAAATAATAACAAGTGATGTACTTTGTGAAGCTAGAAGATGTTTTCTGACGGCATTATAGAATCATACTGCTCTGGTTTTGATGGGTCACGTCACACTTGGTAAGAACCAAGGATGAGGGAACATGCAATTTGGAAATGCAGCTGAGGGTGAACAGTGCAGATACTCTTCATCAGTTCCTGGTCTCCTGAGAGCCTGGCATATTTTCTTCCTTATGGCACGGCATGACTTCAGGCTGGCCTTTGCTATTGCCATCTGAGCTGATAGCAGAGGGTAACAGAGCAGAGAGACCATTTTAAGGTAAAAGGGAAGGAGCCAAAGTCTCTTA
Source organism: Psilopsiagon aurifrons (assembly GCA_025447955.1). Classification (NCBI taxonomy): domain Eukaryota; kingdom Metazoa; phylum Chordata; class Aves; order Psittaciformes; family Psittacidae; genus Psilopsiagon; species Psilopsiagon aurifrons. The sequence goes on along the minus strand of JAOEHY010029320.1, from coordinate 36,551 downwards.
TTGGCTCTGCTGAATTCTCTGAATCTCTTATTTCTGCACAATCAGATGTGCATTGCAGCAAATCTTTCTGAACCCTACTTGTACCCTTGGAAGTAGATGCTGTAAATGACCTTCATTTATTCCCGTGTGACTACCTGATCCACAGCTCTGAGAAGAACATGGATGGCAGTGAGCAACCTGTAATGTCCATCCAGAAGACACACTCAGACTTGGGAAGGTCACATACTATGTGCTGTCACCATGGAGCATGCTGACCTGTATAGCTGACATACAATCATTCAATCAGATTTCATCAGCAGGTATCGCTGCCAGGTAAGATGCCATTCAAGTGCCACTCCAGTGACTTTGGGGAGGTTGCTCTTGGTTTTAGTCCACGTTTTCAGCACCCAGAAGCCCATTTTTCTCAGTTTTTGGTGAATGCTTGGATTCAGTCTCATCACTGGATGAAACTTTGTTGTCCATTTAATAGCACATGTGTTTGATTTTGGAAGAATATAGAGGAGCATAAACTCAATTTTCCCTGAGGTAGAGATTTTCTGTTTCTTCAGGACTGCTGAAGCTCAAACTCCACAATTTGTACAAGGTGTAATATCATCTAGAACTATTCTCTAACTGAGAAAGATTGAAAGAATGAGTGGAATCACAGCAACCACATTTGCTTTGAGGAAAACATTAATAAATCATTATTTTTCATTGTGTGTATAATAAAAAATCAAATTAAAATCCAATTAATGGCAAATATTGGAAGAGAAAAAAAAGTCAACTCTGAGAGAAAAGTACAGGTATGGAAATGTTAAATACAATCTTCTTCTAAAGGCTTTCCCAGCTCAGTGATTTTAAAATGGTGTAAGGATTTATTCCTGCTACAGCTATAATTCCACATCCGTGGCAGACCAGCATGAACTAAAGTACCACTCCCCCAGCCAGCTCGTATTCTAGCATGACCTTCCATGCAGTCAGTGCAGTCGACCATTGGAATTGGTCCAGGTGAAACTCACGTGGCAAAATGAGTTGCTTTTTACATCAGCTGGGTACACAATCTCATTCTTCACAGAACTACAGGACCAATCAAGAAGGAAAGGCAGAGTGGAGGTTGACACAGGCAGCTAGCACCAGCTTTTCTCAGTGGCTGAGTCACCCTGGGCTGGTTAAGTGTGTCTGTGATGCTGGACCTCCAGCAGGGCCCCTCTCTGACAGCCCCTACCAAAAAACTTGGGAGCTTCTGCCTAAGTTAAATTGAATTTGATGGGGATTCTCCCCTTCTGCTGCGCTTGGGTGAGACCCTCCTGCAATCCTGATCCAGCTTTGGGGCAACAGCACAAGAAGGATGTGGAGCTGTTGGAGCAAGTCCAGAGGAGGCCATGGAGATGCTGCAAGGCCTGGAGCAGCTCTGCTCTGGAGCCAGGCTGAGAGAGCTGGGCTGGTTCAGCCTGGAGAAGAGAAGACTCCTTGAAGGGAGACCTTAGAGCAGCTCCAGTGCCTAAAGGAGCTACAGCAAACCCAGAGAGGGGCTTTGGACAACGGCCTGTAGGGACAGGACAAGGGGAATGGCTTTAACCCGACAGAGGGGAGATTGAGATGAGCTCTTATGCAGAAGTTCTTTCCTGTGAGGGTGCTGAGGCGCTGGCACAGGGTGCCCAGAGAAGCTGTGGCTGCCCCGTCCCTGGCAGTGTTCAAGGCCAGGTTGGATGAGGCTTGAGGCAACCTGATTAGTGGAAGGTGTCCTGCCCATGGCAGGGGTTGGAACTGGATGAGCTTTAAGGTCCCTTCAATCCAAACCAGTCTGGGACTCTGTGATGTAGATCTCTCAAAGACAGTTCTTTAAAGGCTTTGCTGAAACTGGTAGACAGGAGGGAGAAAGCAGGAGAGATCAGCATTACCTCACTAAGTGCAAAGCCAGCAGAACCCAGATGCTTGAGTACCTCTGCCCTAACTCTAAGGTTATTGTCTCTTGCCTGGGCAGATGTAGTGAGTATATAGGGAAAAGAGGGTGATTGTGGTAAAGGGAGGGAAAGCAATGGAGAAGAGGCTTCATGGTTCATAGGGCTACCACTTTCTTCCTTTGGCAAGTGCTTAGATTTCAGAGCTTTTTCCCCAGCTGTTCACATAGGAGGAAGAAAGAGTCATTTCAGAAGGTATAAGGATGCCTACAATGTATCCACAAGGCACAATCATTGCACCAGCCTTAGTCTGAGATACGATCCCCTTACATCCCCTTAGAAGGGCCTCTTACAGAAGAAAAGCCTTTCTTCTGCCGTACATCCACAGACTGTGCTCAAGGAGAGGAAGCATCTCCCTGCCCCTTTCATGGCCCCTTTCATAGCCCCCACCAAACCTCAGGGGCTCAGAGATGATTGCTGCAGCCTTTGCAGAGCATCCATCCCTGGCTGAGCAGTGCTGAGTCAGCAGAGGTGGGATGAGCGTCAGCTGCAGGGGATGAATGTTTGTATGCTACTGATACAAGTCATCATCTGGCCTGCAGTGGCTGCAGACACTGCCATCCTCCCTGCAAGGACATAGCAAATAGCCCAATAGGGCTGCAGGTAAGTCATGCAGTTGGTGGCTCTCCTCTGAGCTGGCTGAAGGTGATGGGCAAGAGGCATTGGGAGGTGACAGTGTGGTTTGCAGCCATGTGTCAAGACAGTTCAGGATTTAAGATAAGCCAAGGAGCTGAGGGATTTCTGTGGCTCTTGAGCAGTGTACAAGTCCAAGGAGATTGGGTTGGGCACAGCGGAGACATGAAGCATGGAGCCATGTCTGCATTTGTGGCTCAGTTTGATGTGGTGAGGACCACAGTCTGAGGGAGACATTGGTATGTGCTTCTATAAGGTAGCAGGTTATTTGCTGAGGTGTGCTTGAGCTATTTACCCCATTTATTTGCCAATAGTTTAGCTAAATCAGCCAAACTAAGGGGTGAATAAAGCTCCTTCAGCCCTGGTCCCCTTTGCTGACCCAAATGGAATTTGCTATAAAGGTTGCTGAGTACTTGTAGGTGCTCATGAAGCCGTTAGGCAGTTTGACTTAAAAATATAGATCTAGACCAGATGGTCTGAAACTTCTCCTTTGTGCCTGTAGGGCTGGAGGGATGGGCTTCCTGACCAGAGTGCCAGGGAGATAAATTCACTGATGCAAATGCATGGTGCAATGATGAGTATGCAGTAAAAATTGAGGGCAGCACATCTGAAAAGTGTGGAGTAAAGAAGGTGCATGGCCATACAGTCCGCATTTGGGATAAGGTAAACTAATGAAGAAGAATCAGTCAGGGTAGTCTGCTCCGTGTAGTGTATAAAACAAAAATGCTTTGTGGTAGTAATTCTTATGTAATTGTAATGTTCACATGCAAGAAGAAAGAGTGAATTAATTGTCACACACAAACTTAATTTTGGCTAGTGCTTAATTGTGCCAAAATTTAGCTAGTTTTGGAGGGATTAACTTTGACACATTTGTAGGTTTTCTGGTGTCTGGACATGCACACAACTGTTCCCATGTGCTGTATGGTCAGAGAGCATGTGTGTATCCAAATAGCTGGTCGCTGGTAGATGCGCTAGATGGCTCTTCCCCTCCACTGCTTTCTCCTCTGGTTAGCTGAGGTGCAGCCACACAGGGAGCTGGATATAGGAACTGGTCACGATGATGCTTAGCGTGCTGCTGAAACTAAATCCAGCAAAATGCCTGTGTAACCTAAGAAGAGGAGTGGATATGAGCAGCCAGCAGCTGAGAGCTGAAGGTGAGGGAAACATGCATGGTAGAAACTCTGAGCAAAGGGTGGGCAAAAGCCCTGTAATAAACTTGCTGCATGTTGCAAAGTCACACCCTAAAGGCTGAAGTGTTGGACTTTGTTGTGACAAGTGAGGTCTGGTTTTGATGTTGGAGGTGAGCATCTCTGAGGCTAAGCAGTGTGAGGTTCTGAATGTGTCCTGGGTAGGGAACTGACTATGACTGAATACCTTACCCCCACCAGCACTCGAAAGCTCTCGTGCTGCAGAAAGACTAATTACACATTAAAGCTGTGGGTTTCTTTTCTTGTCACATGAAAGATTATGAACATTTAATGACAGCTGTTCAAGCTTATATTCAGATTGTTTTGATTAAGAGGGGAAGAGGGAGAGCATGATAAACATGAAAAATAAGGTACGTGATAAGTATAGGTTATCACCTGAGTAGTCACCAGCTTTGCATATGCATGCACAGGGAGAGGGAAGTGTATGACATGAGCTCGTACTGTAGGGTGAAGCTATAGCTGTGTCTGAGATACCCTGTGTAAGGTAAAGGTTTGGTTACTTTCAGTTAACCTCCCCACCACACTCTCAGATATGAAAAGAAGCATACAATTGTGTGAGAAGAAGACCTTAGGTTGCAGAAATAGCTCAAAAGAGAGAGAACAATGTTATTGCATCTTGTGTGTTGCCAACAGTTAGCACTGATGGGTCTAAAAAATCCAGGAAGAAAAGCAAAGGGGCCTGAAGTATTTGCTGAAGTATTGCGCATCCAGGACACTTGGCACCTAGAAATCATGGAATCCCTGACTGGTTTGGGTTGGAAGGGACCTTAAAGATCATCCAGTTCCAACCCCTGACATGGGCAAATCCTGAATTACAGTAGCCTGGCGGGAAGTGAGTATAGATGCTAACTGGGATCTGTTCACTGTCTGGCAACACAGCCTGGTATCTGCTAAATGATCAAGAAAGAAGCTCAGTGCAACAAGGACTTTGAAAATACTGAATTGACCAAATGCACATCATCAGCTTCAACTAATGGGTAGTCAGGCATGGTCCAAAATGGCCGGGGTTTATCTTTAATGTTTGATATGCTCTTATCTCTATAACATGTGCATGCTGGAGCTCTAGAAAATTATGCTTAACTTTTCTTGGCTTTTTATGTTCTCTGTAGTTTTTTTTTCTCTGCCAACTATAGAAACAGCTTATTGCAACCTGAAGGTCCCTAAGTCAAAGTACTGCCCTCTGTGTGCTATAGAACTAGATGAGATGTTAACATATAACCCAGAAAAGACTTGTCACTTTAAATGGGAATGAACAAATAATGGAATTTTACCATTCTGGAAATAATCTACTGTGTTTTCTTTTGGATTTAGGCTGATTTCAAACTCCCTCTTTTTGCAAGCCCTGGTGTACAGCTAGGGGCAAGTGCCTGTTTTGGGGGTAAGCCTGTAACCTGCAATGCTATGGATGGTCCTTGGTGTGATGTTGCTGCCTGTGTACAAATGAGGATGGGGTGGTTAAAGGGTTGAGAGCATATTGAGCAGTCAAGGATTTAAAGATTGTAGCTGGCATAAAAGCAGAGGCACAAAGCTTTTATCTCAATAGCTCAGATGACAAAAGTGAAGTAGCTACAGCAGTGCTAGACCTGAATGCTTAGGGGGACATACCTCTGAGCTGGGGTGGTCTTGGGATCCTGCCTGGTCAGATGAAAAGCCGCTCTGCATGCATCTGCACAGCTGCATTCGCATCTGGAATATTGCACCATCAGTGCTCCAAAGAGCAGGCAGGCACCCAGGCATGGCTGAGCTGTGCCATGGTGTCCTGCAGTGTCCCCAGCCGTGCTCCATGGGGCTCTTGTTTGGGTTGCAAGGAGGCTGGGAAGCACAGCCCTGACTCCTACCTCTGGACAAGTATATTTCAAAGAAGGTAAGGAAACAGTCTCAGAGCACCAGAACAAGCTCAATGTAGTGTGAAGTTTTGAAGTGATGCAATTAAAGAGGGATTCAAAGTGTAGTCAAAGGTTATGCACTTTGATTTCAGTACTACAGTAAAATAGAATTAAAAAGAGGCATATATATGTATATAAAAATGTGCCTGGATGAATATAATGGCATTTTGAAAAGAATAAAGGATTCCTCTGAATAATATTTAAAATTTAGTATTGCAAAATTGCTTGAATGGATAAACCCGACATTTTTAGAAGGTCAGGAACTGCTTCACAAAGGTATCTAATCTTTAAAGTTGAGTAAAAGAATCTGCTTTTTACAGCCACACTTCTGCTTATGTTGCCTGGATCTCACTTCCCGCTGAGGTCAGGGTGGTGAGTCTGGCCCTCTGGCTGTGTGGGTTAAGTGCATCAACCTGGATGATGGCCCTTTCTGCAGGTGACTGTGTGAGCTATTCTGTGAGCTCGTTGAGCCTCTAAGAAAATCCATCACTGCCACAAGGAGAGGTGAGGGGGTAAATCTGAGCATCCCATGTAGATCACAGTCTGTGGCAAAGCAAAGCAGCCTGCTGTGGCTGACAGAGGTGGTTGGCACCCTTTTCCTTCATTGCTTATTGTACTGAACTTCTTGGCAACATGCCTGAGGTGCCTCTGCCCTTGCTGTTAGGCTCATGGTCTCAGATTAAGGTTTTCCTTGCTTTCTGGAGGCTGTTCTGCCTGGACATAGGATGTGCTGTAGCTGGGGCTGGTGTGGCACAGGAACTGATGGGCTGGACTGGCATCACAAATACTTACACGCTAAAACATGGTATCAGTGGTGTTACAGGCAGCTCAGTTAACCACATGCCACAATGTTAAGTTAACTTCTCTGCATAGAATCACAGAATGATTTGGGTTGGGAGGGAGCTTAAGAACATCCAGTTCCAACCCCCCTATGCCATGGGTAGGGACACCTTCCAGTAGACCAGGTTGCTCAAGCTCCTGTCCAACCTGGCCTTGAAAAGCATGCATGCTGTTAAACATTATCCTCCTGGAACAGATGTCCCAGGGAATGAAGGAAGATGGAATCTGAGAGGTGGTAGCACAACCATTTGTAGAAAGGGTAACTGGTGGGATAAAGTTGTATTTTGAAGAACCCTCTGGCTTAGAGCTCTGCTTGTGGATCATCAGGTCAGTATCTGCAGGATATTGACCTGGTGCATGGATGGGCAATGTCTGGCTTGCTTTGAGAATTGTAGCCAGCAAAAAGCAATGCTATCCTCTTAAAAATGTGCTCATGCTCCTTCTTCCTCTCCCTCCTTTCCTTTACAGCTGAGAAGAGCAGGAGAGCAGGGGATAAACCACAACCCCATCATTTGTACTGGGTTAAACAAGTGCCACGGGAGCTCTGAGTTAACTCAGAGTTTCCCACCTGATGGGAAACAGGTGAGTGATTGTGGCACGGATGTCATCCTCTGGGCTCCAACCTGCCCATGGCAAATTCTCTGTCTCTATTAGCTTATCTTATTATAGCGTGGTAGGGGACCGTATGTCATGTGGAGACTGCATAGGTTACAGTGACACTTTACTTGGTGTTTTTATCAGTTTTGTGAAATGCCAAGACATGGTTACAGTGAGGGCTGAGCAATTACAATGCTTCTTTAAATGCCTATTAAATAATTACAGTTGCAGAGACAGTATCAGTCTTCTTGTCTCCAAAGCTGTATCCTAGTAAGGCTGTTTTATCACTATTGAATGTTTGCTAATTTATATGGTCTTAGGTTAGCTTTAAAAGGATTCTTCTGTGCTATCACCAAAGGGCTTCATATGTGCACTTGTCCTTGGGTGGAGAACCTCCAGGGAGCATGGGTGGATGGCACAAGCTGCGGCAATATGTGGGGTTGGCACTAGACTGAGGAACTGAGTGAACAGGAAAGCTTTGCCTGAGCTCATCAGCGAATTAGATAAAATAGCCTTTGCAGGCTGATTGAAGCAGTGGTTGTCGCAGTACCAACAAACCCTTGTCCCTGAGCTGATTGGAAAATTGCCGTTTTCCTTCTGGTAACTTTGAATGTCTTCCCTCCCCTCCTCCTGCCTCCTGCTATTGTTTCACTCCAGTAGTTCAGAGCTCACTCTTTGTGGCTGGTGTTTTCCAATAAAACAAAATCATGTTCAGCAGCAGAAATTAAATGTGAACGGATGGTGATGTGTTGGGAAGTTGACTCCATTTCACTCTTCTCCCTGCTCCATATGGACTAAGGAAGAAGTCAGCTCAAAGTCACTGTACACCCTAGTAAGGCTGACTTTTTTTCTTGTAACAGTGGTGACCTGCTGTTGTTTGACTACTGAAACAGCAAGCAGGTAATGGCTGAATTGTGATTTCACAAACCTCTGGACCAAACTTCTTCATCCCCATTGGGGATTTGTCAGCAGTGAATTTGTTCTTCAGGATTCATGGTGGGAAGTTCTGGCTAGGCCAGCACAGTACGCCATCAGCTTTTCTAATGTCTAGTGCACAAGTGCAGTGACAAATGCACACTGTGCAGAATGAGATGAGTCGCTTTGGGAAAGTGTGGGGTGGCACTGGGGCCTGTCTCTCTCTTTCAGGCTAGCCAGAGACAGGAATTACCTGGAGCATCCATGTCTTGGTTCATTTTGTGTATCTGTAGTATTCAGACCTTGGCAGGATAGCCACTATGGATGAGAGAGGCAGGAATTTGGGTACTATGAAAAGTTTGCTTTTGGTACCTCCAATTTTGTGTCAGGTGGAGGTGTCTCACCAGACTTGCCAGGGAGAAGGTAATTTTGCACTTGGATATAGGCACTTTTGCAGATTTGATCCCTCAGGGCCAATGCAGGTTTGCTTCCTAATGTCCTTCAGATCAGCTTCAGTAACTGTGAGAAAATCCGCTGGCTTCAAACCCCATGGAGAGATTCTACCCAAAGGACCTAACAAGCTGTTGACCTAAAAAGCTATGTTACAGGATGCCCACCTCTTCTTTCTCAGCATCTTGGCCCTGTAAGTGCATGGAGGTGTAGGTGGAATTGGCTGCCCTGTTGCTACCTTCTGTAGAAATAATGAAGCTGAAGAAATCAAAAAACCTGAGGAAGTGGGCTTTACTGTAATGCAACCAGGAGTTCAGCTCATGTTTTCAGATGCCTTTGGTTTGTAGAGACTGTGGCCTTAAGAATTCAGTGAGTACATTGCTAACAGTTTGTTGTGATGGAGGCTGAAAAAGAAATGAGATAAACTTTATCATTCAGCGTTTGGGTGACATTTGAGAAATGCTAAATTAACCTTCAAAATGTCTCCAAATGTCTTGTTTAGGGAAAGAAAAAAAAGAAGTCCAAGACATTCAGTCTGGTTAACGCAGACAACGAATGAGTGCATGTAAACAAATTCCCTCAAGCATTCATTGCCTCAGCCACCAGCATTTCATCAGGTAATGAATAATTTCCACATCTATCTTATTGAACAAAAAATACCATCTTCTGAGCGTGAAGGTGAGGAGAGAGCAATATCTTTAAACTAGACCTGGGTGCAGTTGAATGAGAGGTTGTTAACACACACACCACCACCACCACACCCCCCACCCCCCCCGAATGCTCCCGGTGTTACCTTCCTGTTCTAATTAGAAGAAGTCAAAACAGTGTTAATTCTCTACGTTTGTTGATAGCACAACTTTGCCATTGCTTTGTGGGATTCCAATTACAGACCTTAAATAGTGGAATGAAAAATTAGCATAGGTTAACTGTTGTGAAGACCCTTACCAGGCTGCTTTGTCCTTGTAGCTCCTGTGCTTGCACTCCCATGAATGAGATGCTGATGCACATCTTTGTCTTTTCAGAATGAAGCTGTCTCTTGGGAATGGCTCAAGCATGGCTGGAGCCATGTATGGAACAGCTCTTTCCTTGCTGCCCTGGATGCAGGGGTATCACTTGTTGAGGTTCTCCCAAGGGGCAGCCTGCTCCACGGCTGCCAGTGGATGTGCTGGCACTTAGTCAAGGGTAGTTGTCAGGTTTTTCTGAAGCAGAACATCTCAGTAGTCACAGAGGACCGTGTTCCCCATGGGAATCTGCTGAATATACTGCCTTCAGGAAGGATTAATGCCCACTAATCCTCCATTCAAGAGAAAAAGATTCAAGTGCTTGCCAAGCACCAGTGAGCCAGTTGAGTCCTTCCCTCACCCCCTGCTGCTTCTTTTTTATATATATATATAATTTTTTTTCATTTCTTTTTTAATAAATCCTTCTCAAAATTACAAAGCAGATCCAAGCAATCACGGTGACTCAGCTGTAGAGCTATAAGCAGTCCACATTGCAGATTAAATTTGCAATTGGTAATATCATTGTGCTGTGCTGTGAAAATGAAAAATTACTCTCTTCCTACTTACTACCTGCAAAGTACGAAGATTTGCATCAAACCAGAATGGTTGCTAGAATAGGAAAGGGATGAACTGATGCCCTCAGAAGGGTTAGAGACCATCTCCCCTGGTGTCCTGTTTTACCAGTACAGTAATCTTGGCTGGGTTTATCAGCAGAGGAAAAAGGAGACAGACCCCAAAGCAATATATGACAGGGCATTCGTTCACAGCTGTATGTTGCTGGGAATGGAGCTTCTTTCTGATCCCACCTGTGATATTTTTTCTACCTGCAAATAGTGCAATTGTGCTATTTCTAATCTGAAACCCATCCAGAACTAAAGTGACAGCAGATGCTGCTCATTTCAGTCAAGCATGGAAGAGTTCACAAAGAATTAAACTGATTGTTAGTGTGGAGAAATGAATTCCAAATGTTGATATGCTAATTATAGTATTGCATTTACAGTGATTGCTTCCAAGTTGATTGCCCTTCTAATTGAATCCAGTGCTCTCTCTTCTTTGGTTACTGGAGAAAATAGGTAAGAGTGTCCAGTCTATTCTATACCTCTGCTTTTTAATATCTTATTCTTGTTGTCTGGGCAACTGTTCCAGCAGTGCATAAATGATACCACAACATTGTCCAGAGGCTGACCTTTTCCCAGAAAAACTAGGCAGTGTTTGTGTGTTCACTCTGAACACAAAGGAAGAATTGCCACTAAGAGCTGTAGGACCAGGAGATTCCCTTCATAGCCCTGCAAGTTTCTTCCTGCTACCCAGCTATGGTCTTGTTCACCCCTTCTTTTAGCATGCTCTGTTTTCCCTGTGTCCTTCAGGGGTGAGGATAGGAGTCTGCTTTACCTGGAGTGAATATCCCATCTGCTTGTTTCCCTTGTGCCACTTCAGCATGTCCTAGAAGGAATCTGTGTGTTTTACTCTTTTTCTTGATTCAATATCAAATCAATGTTTCAAGTTTGTTTCTACCAAAACCAAGGATGCAAAAACCATGTTGGAAGCTGGCCAACCATTTTACCTTTGGTTTTTACATTACCCATGCTGCTAGAAGAGATAATGCAAAACCATGCAGAATATAACTTTGCTTTTCAAGGGTTTTAAACTGAAGGACTGTTGAATCGTGTTTATAAACCAGAAACTCCTCAACCTTGATTAGAAGACATCAGAGATGAAGAATCCTGTGTCTTTCATGGTAATTCCCACCACCAGTTAAAAATCTTCACTGTTAAAATGTGATCCTAAAGTCTGACTTGATTTGTAGGCTTTAGTTTTGTACCACTGATGTGTAAAGCCTTGCTCCATTAAACTCAATTTTTTGGCATTGTGCTTTTCCTCCCTGTGAAAGTTCTTAGGTGCTGTTATTGGTAATCTTGTTCTAAGCAAAAGAGATTTATCTTGACGTTTCTTGCTATAGAAGTTTTCCTTCCATCCTTAGATTCATTTAATGCTCTTTTCTGGCAACCTATCCAAGTTTTGTAAAAGCTTCTTGAACAAGATGTAATTTCTACATCTGCCTGCCCTTCCCATTGTGTGTGGAATAACCCCTTGTTTCTTTTCCCTGATCACCTTTGATCCCCTGAACACACTGGGCACTAATGCTGTGTTGTCCATTCATTATTGTTCTCTCTAGTTCCTCTTTATTCTCAGGCGTGTCAGCCACAGCACCACTTTCTCTAGAGAGAATGGGCATTTGTTTTCTCCTTGATGCATAGCTTGGTGTTTGACTGTACTAATGCACCTTTTCTTTAGGACTAATTTACTGAATATCCTTGTCCTGCTTTTGTGAACACTCAACGCTTATTCATGTTTATCTTCATAGTTTAGCAGAAGCTATTTCCTTTATATTTCCATGTCAGAGGTACGTGAACTGAGACAGATCAATATGGTATTTCTCCACACTCTTTTTGGTGTGCCTACAGGCTCATAACCCTTGGTAGCAAAGTGACTGCAAAAGCCCTGTTGAAGGGGCCTTCAGTGGAAGGTGATTTCTCGAAGCCCTCTTTGTCTCCTCTGTCCTGGCAGAGGACAAATGCATGTCCCCCACAGGCAGTTGTGGGGACTTACCCCACATTTCCTCACATCTGTTGTCTACACAGGAAGTGGAGATGGAGAATTAGCTAGAAAGAGAATCCCTGCTATCAGTAGGATATTGTGTTCCATAAGGGATTTATAGTGCTACAATAGGGTGATGGAAGAAAACCTTAAAATGTGGGATTTGATATGCCGCAATGTCATGCTACTGTTCTGATGGTAGCTGTGTGCTGCAATAAACAACCTTTCCTGAGAGTCACTCTCTGCTAAAAATGCCTCATTGTTCTGCCCCTCCTTCTCCTTTTCAGCAGTGCTTTAAAAGACTTTAAAGTGCCACTTCTGTTTCTGCTTGCAGGTACGCCATCTGAAATAGAGTGAACCATAAATCGCTTAAATAGATAGCAGCAGAAACTTCACAAATCCTTACGATTCAAACTTCTGAGAAAGCTAATGTAGCAATTCAGAAGAGGAGGACTGGGAAACTGCAGTCATGAAGCTTGTGCTGGTGGCTGGAAAGATCATGAACTGAATTCTACTAATCACATAAAGATTGTCAGTCAATAGAGCAATGGTTATATGTTTAAAGGGCTTAATAACTCCACTGGTGAATGTCCTGTAGCTTGATAATCATTTGTCCTTGAGTTAATTATCTGAGTCATATCAGCTTCGTGAAGCAGAGATGGAGTGGTGGGTGGTTTTAAGTGCCATAGAAATATTAAAGTCAGTTTGCTGTATTGTGAATCCTAAGAATGTCTTGGCAGAGGAAATACTTTTACTCTGAAGCTCACCTTTTGCTTGTGCCTCTTTCTTTGACAAACAGTGAAGCAATCGGGCACACTGAGTCTTTTACCCAAGAGCCATTGCTTTATTGAAAAGGCATATGTCAAATTTGGTGTGACTGTGACCTAGACCTAAGTGTGGTACATATGCAGAAGCAGTGTCTAAGGATGTGTTATCATTTACCCCACAGTAACCAAGATTTCCCCAGGGTGCAAAGAGAAGATGACAGTGACTCTCCAGACTCTTCATGAAGACCCTGTTCTTGTGAAATACTTCAGACCTGCTTGTGCAAGTCTGACTTCTGATCACACTCTGAGGGCAGGATAGAGGAATTTATTGAGTTTAAGACTTTTTGTCTATCAGGAAATTTGAACCATGTCTTATGGAACTTAATGGGTTATCCTTTGTCTGTTCATAGAGCCTCATTCATTGCTAAATTGCATGGGGGCTTTGAGCAACCTGCTCTAGTGGAAGGCATCCCTGCCCATGGCTTGGGGTTGTAACTGGATGAGCTTTAAGGTTCCTTCCAACACAAACCTTTCTGTGATTCTATGATTCTAGGTGTCTGTGCTGCTTACTCCCAGTTTGGTGTGGGAAGCAGTGAAATTCAGCAGAGTTCTGATCCTGAGTAGGGAGAGGCTTATGTTATCCCTCAGGTTGGCTTTGGTTCCTATATGTGTGACTCTAAGCATACTTAGTGATTCAAGAATTGTATCACTGCTGAGCCTATAACAATTTCAAGAATATTTTTAAGGTTCATGCAATGTTCTTGGAGAATTTCGTGCTCCATAGTGTCATCAGATGCACACTTTCAAGACTTCTGGTATTCTGTGATTTTCCTGTGTGTATTGTAATTTGAGGCAATTAAATTTCAGCTGTGTATCACAGCAATCTCTCTAGGAATAGGAATGACGTGCTTCTAGGAAATGCGCATTATTTTTCTTTCCCGTCTGTTACCATCTGAATGATTTCTCCCATCCTATTTCTTAGGTTTTAATTAGGTAACTCTGTCAATGTGCACTATTTTCCCTTAGCATTTTTCTTGGCCAACCTGAAAAGGTCCCTGCAACCTGCTTTTTAAATGTCAGTTTGATTTGAGGTGGCAGTTAAATCAATTCAGTCCTGCCTGAAATAGTAAATGTAAACAAGTTAAACAGGTCTTGTGTTGTCCTTGAACAGAGCCTGATCAACTCCTACTGAAGCCAGCAAGAAGGGACTTTCTCTTTTGTAGGACTGGACTGTTCTACTGGTAATATTTATTCATTACCCAACAGGCTTCCTCTGGTGATGTGAACTGAAGTTCATGCTGCTTTATCTAAGAAAAGAAATTAAGTTAATTAGATGCTTCCAATATATAGCAGCTTAATTTCCTTCAGGCTCTTGCAAAGTCTCCAGATGGGTAGACTACTAATCCTTTGCAATTATTCTCATAATTATAAAATTATAATTATGCCTATTTTCTGATGATTGATCATGGTTCAGAATGGCTCACACGTGATTCCATGGACGTAGGCCTGACTTAATAAAAACTTCTGTATCTTCAATGGAAGCTGCTAAAGACCTGCTGAGATACATGAACGGAGAATCTGGCTTAGAATACTAAACAGGTTTAAACATGTAATGCTTGATTCCCAGCAGGCCCCTTCAGATGTCTTACTGAGTCCCTCTGTGTACTATATCAACAGCATACCTCCATATGTTGTTAATTATGTATCTCAGCCATGTCATTGGGGTTTGAAAAGAGCATTTACCATAATCATATGGTGTGATATGTCACAAAGACTCTTGCTTACCAGGAAATCCTCTTTAGGAAAACTGAAGCAGAGCCACATTACCCCTTTTGACTCAGGTTAAACTCGTCTACATGAAATTTCTTTCTTTTTCTTTTTTCTTCCTTTACTTTTCCCTTTTTTGCTGTTGGAGGTGTTCTGATCCAAACAAGTAAATATTGGTTTACTGCCTGGATGGATAGCCCTGGGATTTTGGGATCTGGGAAGCTGTATAAAAAGACCTAGCTTAAGTGCATTCGCACGCCATGGCTGTGCTGAGGTGTCCCCCTCTTCTGTTTGATCCAGAAGATGTTCTTTGTGTACAAATTCTTCAAAATCAAAACTTTCTCAAAAATAGCAGTTTGTTTCAGGAGTTTGTTTGACAATAAATATTTCCAGATAACACTGCATCCTGTCCCATGGAAATAACCACGTTAACAGCCCAATTTTCAGGGGATGTTCACGGAATTGCCAAGTATTCCTGAAAAAGTGATGGCATTTGACTTTCGTCTATGAATTATCATACATCCATGGCATTCTATAAACACCACAATTCTGAGTGTCCTTTAAATTATTATTAAAACCTTCTACCTACCTTATGTCTATACAAATTGGTAATCCCTCTCTCTAGGTGTTTAAAACCTCTCTTGGAGTAATCCTTCTCTCCCAAACGAGGCCATTAAACCATGGGTTCCAAATGGAACTTGGTGTTATTTTCCTACTTCATCACTTTAAACTCTTTTCTCACCCTGTGGTAGCTTCATAAAGTAGCTTTTAGTATGATCAAGGGAGTCTGACTTCTCTTTAGCTTTCTGTGTAATGTCTTTAAGGAACCCAAATCCTTTAAGTCAAGGACACTTTATTAATTTATGGCTACAGGAATTTTCCCCTTTGGCATTAATCTGTAGTGCCCAGGAGGTGCAGCTTTCCAGTCACATAAAGCATAAATGTATGGCTGATGACAGGCTCTCCCTCACCTCTTTGTAAAGCCATGAGCCCATGTGAAGGTAGTAGCATGGCTACTCATGAGCGGATCTACGTTGTCTGCAAGCTGCTAGCATGGCTGTAGGCTCCTACTCCAACATGAGGTTGTTGTGTGAGACCAGACAGCGTGAGCACAGCACCTTAGTCAGAGAGGAGAGAGGATTATACTTCAAACAGTAATCCTTGTATAATTCCACTATCATCAGTGTTGCTCTCAACCTGAAAGCCTGAACACAAGCAAAAGGGGCAGCTGCTGCTTTGTACTCTTCTGAAACCTGTAATGTGAGTTGGTAGGGCAGGAATGGGGAGAGCATGCTTATACCTATAAGTTCATTCACTTCTTCAGCTCTATCAGATTGATGTAAGAAGATATTATCTCTCCAAATAAATGTTCCCCTTCTCATTGCACCATTGCAAAAGGCATGGCCATCAGCATGATTCAAACTGAAATTAACCGGCTCTCGGTCCCCTTGAAAAACTTGCACAGAAAGTCTTGCCTTGCCTTACATTTAGTTCTCAATAAGCAGCCACAGCACAAGCTGAGAGGACTCTTTTATAACCAGAAAATTTGTTCCTGAACAATGAAATAAGGTCTGGGCAGGCTGATTATTGTGTCTACTGAATTTATTCATGGCGAGAATATGGCAGGGGACAGGACTTGTAGATTTATTGTGCGTTCTAAGTAGTTCTGTCTCTCCCTTTCCTATTGACATCCTTGTATTAACAGGCAGCTGAAATATCCCTTTTCAGCTTTCCATTTTACCAGCCCCAACAAGCCAAAATCTCAGGCTGCTCTTTACTGTGATCTTTCTATCTCTTGCTTTGTGCAGACTGGTCTCAACAGAGGGCACCTGTGACACTAGCGCAGCCTTAGCTCTTCTAACAAATGCACCACCATGTCCGTGTTGGGATCATATTTGCCCCCTGACCCTCCTGGCCTCATTGTTGTCAGCAAGAAGGCACCATTTGACCAATGAACATACTCAAGGCTTTCTTCTGTTCAGATATTTCCAGCTGATGAGCTCCCAGTGTATAGCAGGATTTCTCATACTTGCTGCAATTATTAGCACCCAGCATGGTGCATTTCATCTTATTTCTGCTGTTTGGGTTCTCAAGGCCGTGCAGCTCTTTCTGTGTGATGCCACAGCCTCTCTTCATTTTTGCTGCATTTATTAAAGCTGCTTAATTTTAGCCCATTTTCATTTGGCTTGCTCGAGTCTAGATTAACAGGTACGCTTCTAATTAGGTACCAATATAACAAACCCAGCCAAAGGAACTGGCAAAGTCTATTTGTAAAGTCATGCCTGTGCTTGTATGCCTAACCCTCTATGGCCTTATTTTATGCGCACTTAGAATAAGATGCCATCAAACATGACAAAAGATTATCTAATGAGCCATTCAGCTATAATGCTTATCTATATTGAACGCTGTGTGAAATAAATTACAGTTTACTAAAAAGTTGCATTTACTCCCCAAATCAATCATGTTTCCCAAGGTTGATGAATTAAATTTCTGCTCCTGTAAGCACCAGGCTTTGGGTTGGAAGGTAAAGACAGAAAGCTTCTGCAGTGGCTTATTTTTATTTGTGGAATCATTCCTCCGTTGAAAGAAGGCACTTGTGCCCGTAGCATATACATACTTTTTGATGTGCTTTCTGCAATTTCTTTCTCTTGTATTTGTTCTGTTTCCATCAAGTGTTTCTGAAGAGTACACACAGTCATTGCAAGGGGTAAGGTGAAGTGGCAGGTAGCATGACGCCTTCTGGGTTCTTGTCTGAAACAAATTAGTGCAAGCACAAGGTAGGACTTTCTGTAGGGACACAGAACTAGAGGCAACTTGCTGGCAAGTGTATTCCTTGTAAAGAGAGTGCCAAGAGACTATTCTTAGTTATTGCAGGTCAGTTACCCCAAAGCTTCATATCCTGAGAAATTCTCTGCCAAAGTCACTTTGAAAATGTTCTTTTCAGTTGAGTCATCTGTTCCTAAGTTTCACATAGAAATCTGTGGTTTGAAAGAGGATTTTTTTCCCATTTCCTGCATCTTGCAGTGTCAAGAAAATACAAAATTTGAATAGACATAAATCTTTCTGGTATTCAGATGCCAGGGCTTGATGTAGAAAAGCATTGAACTTACTTTTGCTTCTGCTTACATGTCCTTCTTAGATATTGCTATCAGTAAGGGTCTGATACTTGCAATAGCCAGTACTCTAAAAACCTATTGTGTTAAGTCCACTTCTGTAATGACATTTATGTGCCTAATGCCAACTGAAACTATTCATATTTAAATGTCTAGGTAACTTGTAGAGTATAGGCCTTCATGAATGAAGTCTTAGAGGTGTGTGAAGTAAAATCATCCTGCATCATATCTAAAGGTCTTACTATTTTCCCATGAAATATATCTTCCAAAAAAACCCCCTCCAAACCTACAAACAACCAGGCAGTGTCTTCCTTTTGTTTTGTCTGATACTAATATAATAAGAATTATAACTATTGTATTATTATGTTATTATTATTATACTTATTATTTTTATTAGAAAATTTAGAGGTCTGCACCTCTAAATGCCTGGTCAGCAGCATGCAGGAAGATGCAAAATGCTTTTATTTTGCTATTCTTCCATGGTTGCAATGTGGAATAATTCCATGCATTATTAGAGTATACCTACCTAGAGATTTGGATGCTTAATTTTTGCTGTCTTACATTAGTTTTTTCAAAGTAAAAATAAAAAAGGAGACAGAAATTTCAAAGGCAAAACCAAGATGAAAGACAAAATAGTGCTTTACACTTCTGGCAACAGATGGAAATCTGGACTAAGAGAATTGAACTTTAAATTACATCAAAAAATGTCCAAGAGCAAGTTAAATAGCTTTCTCATTCAGCCTTTATTTGAAACTGTCACAGAAAGCGCACATTTTCCATTCCCTGGAATTAATGTGTAATTTTGAAAAGTATCCTAGTCCTATGCTGTTTGATGTGACTTCTCTGAAGGATGAGATTCTGATTCATGCTTCCTGGGATTCTATAATCAGACAGGACTTTATTATCATAGAGGATTTTATGTCCCAATAGTCATGCATACAAATATTTCTGGTTGCTTTGGGAACATTAATGATCTCACAGATGCGTGTTAAAGCTGATGAAAACCACAGTTCTTCATGGGCTGTCATGAAAGAAAAAGCTGAGTACCCTCTTCATGTTGCATTTGGAATGTCTTTGTAGGTGTGGGCTCTTTTTGTACCAATTCTGTCACCGTTAAGCAACAGCCAACAGATGCTGAACAAGTTGCAGATGCAGAAAAGGAATAAGAAACCTACTGGAGTTAGATGAAATTCCTTAAATCTCTCTCATGGGAGATGGAAAAACTCAGCTTTTTTCTGTTTCTTTACAAGAAAAGTTTTAGGGCATATGAAAAGATAGTAAAATGCCATCTCTTGCACAGGAGGAAAGCAGGATAGAAGATGAGAAATCATTTCTGTGTTTAAGTGTTTGGAAGGGATACAGGTGAAAGTGGTGTGAGGCCATTTAAGCTGAAAAATCCTCATATGAGGAAGGGCATCACAGTCATGTCCAGAGGAACAAGGATATGAGCAACATGTACATGGTACATAATAAGATAATGAATGACATGAGAAGACTGTTTCTTTGAAAATAAATGGATAATGACTTCATTTAAGGCTGGAGTCTTACAGTTACTCATGCATATGTTTAATTTATATGACATAATTCATGCCATGACCCCAGTGAAGAATATATGAATTTAAGTGGGATTGAGTCATGTTAAATTTGCAAATCAAAGTACTGCTCAGAAATGTCTTATTTCCAGGTAGTGAGGCTACAAATTTCATTAATTGTTCAGAACTGGTTATCCATTGTATATGTATCAGATGAAAAAGTTAACAACCAAAATCTTCGTCATGATGAGGCTTAGACTGAGCCACCTACTTCTGGGAAAGTTAAAACATACCCCCACAAAAGTGTTTTCTAGTTCTTATATACAGTCTATCCAAGGTGGCTGCTGTAAAAGCTGCTACAGATTCATGGTTTTAATTAAGCAGCCACCAAAATCTAGGCATAACAGAACTTCAAGTAATAAAAAGAGATACCTTATTTGTTTTCCAGAGAACATAAAGCACCATCAGTTTATGTATCTCCTACTTAGGAAAAAATATCTTTGTAATCTAGGTAATTATAAATAATTTCTATTCAGTTCTTGTTTTGCACAGAACAAACTCCCTGCAAAGAATCATCATAGTAAAAAAACCCATTTAATCTGACTCCACTTAAGTAATAAACGTGGTTTTTTGCAAACAAACATACTTGCCATAGAGCTAGTTACAGTGTATTATCATACAAGCACTTTAAGCTGCCTTGCAGTATAATGAGCATTAAGGTCAATATCACCCACTCATCCACTGAATCTGAGTGAGCACGTTTCTCCTTACACTTGAGAACAGTGGGGTGGGAGAATGCCCCAAGGGCTGGGGGAAAGGGATGCCCAACTGCTTTGGTGCCATGCAGGGGAGTTCTGCCTGACTGCTCATGCTTTGTGGACCCCTACAATGAGTTCTTCAGACTGGGCCATAAACAGATAATTTTTCCTAAATGTAATTTGAGTTTTATCATTTCACTCAGGTCTTTTTCCACCTCTGAGGTTGTATAAAGGTGTGCGTAGTTCCCTGCACTATTTAAGCAACGTGGATGATTTATACAGGGCAAGAGTCAGGGATGTGCTGCTGTGTGGATGAAGAGATTGATCTCTGCTGACAAAGTGCCCCATGTAGGAGCTCCCCTGTAAGGTCCCAAAAAGACCACTCTAATTACATAGAATGATGGTGGTGTCTTCTTGTTGGTAAAGTGCCCACATTTCAATTTTAAGCAGGGTCCCTCCTCTGTAATTAGTTGTGAGTACTCTTTATCAGTTATATGAGCCAGATGGTAGGGTAGATGGCTTTTAGTGACTCCTGAAAAATAGAGAAGACTGACTAGATACCATTTACCTGTTTTTTTGGGGGTTTTTTTTGTTTTTTTTTTTTCCAATTTGGAGTTTATATATATGTATATATATACACACATATTACAGCTTCCTTAGAAACAGAGGGCGAAGATGAACCCTCGCAACATTGGCATGCAAACCTCTCTCACTGATTTTGGCACAGACAGCATGCAGTTGATGAAGCTGCATTGGTGGTCCCAAATATGTGTGCTGCTCAACAGCAGCAAGGTGCAAGCTCTTGTCACTCAATGTCCATCTTCAATGCAAGGGGCTCAAGGGGGAATTCTGCTTTCCTCAGTACAGGTCCCAGTGTGGCTTTGAGGAGCATCGTCTGTGCTAGATGTATTCTGGTTTGGACAGGACCTGCATCTCCTGCCCTCCATCGCTCCTATCTCGGGAAGTTTCCCCCAGCCTTTGAGTTCTTCTTTCCCTAAGAAAACAAGGAATGGTTAGAATTAAACTAGGCAAAAATAGTTGTTGTGTGGACTGTGTTTATGTGTTCCCTCCTTTCTTAGGGGAATGTCAGAGTGACATTAAAAGAGCATTACTCGAAAGGGGGGCAGAGGCGGTTGCTGAAGAGGCAGTAGATGAGGGGGTTGATGGCACTGTTCAAAGCTGGCAGGTTCTGGATGATCACGGATGCGTAGAAGCGCTCTTTGGTCTCAGGAAGTATCTTGAAGTTGTCCAGGATATCAAAAAGAAAGTAAGGGCTCCAACAGAGAACAAATGCTGCAAGACAGACAGGGAGAGGAACAGCTTGACATTAGATAGTTCAGCTATTTAGGGAGGTAATCACACACACTTAGAGAAACTGCCATAACACACAAATACTTGTTCATGCAAAAAAAAAAAAAAAATCATCTCTCCTTATTCAGGGTCTTATTTAAGAGAATAGTTATTAGATTGTGCCTTTATTTGTCTTTATTTTTATTTTAATGCCCATAAAATATATTATGTGTGCTCCTCTAAGTGTTTAGAGTGCTCCCTCTAGACATATCAAGATACTTTTGAACACTACACAACACATAAAGGGTAAATAGGTAGCCAGTTAAAACATCATCAGTTATAGTGAAGTGCTCTTTTAATGGTCCCCTGAGTGAGCAGCCAATCTAAATGTACACACCACCAAAGTGCCTCTCCGTGACAGCACTGCTGTCACAGCCACCTATTAAAGCAGAGGCTCTTAGACTTCCAGGAGCGGGGAATGACACCCTATCACACCACATTATGGCAGACCAATGTGTCATTTGGCAGTGGTAGAAAGAAAAAGGCCACAGATCTGTCTTTATCTGAAGGCATAGGGAATGAATCTGTCCCTCACAAATTTCTATGCATTCTCCTTTCATAAAGGCTTTTCACTCAAAGTTTACACAGAAAAGCTGGGACAGGCAGTGCAGTCGACTAAGCTTGAAGTTCCTTGTTTGCAGATATACTGGTATCTGTGAAATCAGACATGTTCAAATGAGACAGCAGTGACCCCTGTGCTTGTTTTCTTGTCACATTGAGCAGTTTTCTTGCCTTGTCAGTTAGCTAAGCACTCACTGAATGTGCAAGGAAGAGGTATGCCTCTCTCCTGCTCTCTAAAGTAAGCAAACTGGCAGTGTCCATGCACAGATACCAGCGGAGTCGCAATGCACAGTGTCAGCACATGGGGCATAGCACTGACTACGCAGAACTTGGGAGTGGCTTTAAAGAAATCCATGAGTGTTAGGTGCCTAGATTTGTTTGCACATCAAGAGGTGGTGGGTGCCTAATATTACCAAGGTCCTTCAAAACACTGAGCATCCAGGTCAGCTCTTAACATCCAATGGCATTGGAGTTGTATTTGTTTCTGCTTTCTCCGCCATGCAGAAAAGCCCAGACACAGAGAAATTGTTCTTGGGCTTCTGAACAGCATGAGTCAGACTGGCCTCTCTCCTGTCTCACTGAACAGTGAGCTAAGCACCTTAGCAGTAACTATTGCCACAATATCATCCAATCTGAATTTCGTGTGTCCTCAGAAAGAGAAGCGATCTCTTTTTCAGTGGTAGGGGATGGCTGTCAGCCCTCAGGAATAAATAGCTTTGGTCACCCTCCTGCCTGTTTCTGGCAGCTAATCAGAAGCCCTGTATGACGCTGCCTTTATTTATCCCAATAGAAAGTCAGCCTCCTAATTCCATCAGAATAATGTCATCTCCCTGGGAGATGGAGGGCTCCTGCGCTGAGTCATCTGCTGCCCAGGCAGGAAAGGAGAGCTCATCCTTTCCACCTCAGCAGGCAATGCACCCCTTGCCTCTCCTTCCTGTCCCTTGCACCACCCCAGCAACTAACATACCATACACAGTCTCTAAGCCTAAAAGACAACTCAGTTGCCAAGTATTTTGGCAGCCAGAATGGGAAGGAGATGACCCTTTCCTTTGTTCCTTTTAGGCAATATTCCTCCTTTACTTTCTTTATACATGTGAAAGTTTATGCTTATAACCTCATTTGAGGCTTATGTCAGATGCCTAAAATAGGATCTTATCAGCCAGAGGAAAGGGGAAAGACAAGGTCAGAAGGCAAGATGGGGCCAAGTTAAGCTCCTCTGAGCCATCTACTGCACTTTATGTACTGATGATAGAAGGAGCTAAGGAAAAACAGCTTCCAAACGTCAGCATCCTCCCTAGCTACCAGCTGTGGGGGCTTTTTACTTACCAAGGATAATTACTATGCTGTATTTGATCGCTTTCACCTTCGCCTTGGATATGAACCCACGACTGGTGCAGCCAGCAGAGGTTTTGCCACCTGGGAAAAGAGCAGCTCAGCTAGTAAAAGAGCTTTCTGTACCCAGGAATTTCTGATCTTGACCAAAATCCAAACTTGCAAGGGCATGTGAAAACACAGCAAAAGTGTAGGTGTAAGTATATTCTAGGAAAAAAATATTATGGAAATGGGCAAAGTTCTAGGAATAGGGATTCTAGTTCTAGAATAAGGACTTTTTACTTTTCAATTATTTTCTCACAGATGTTTTCTTTTGTTTCACTAAAGGGGATTTAGTGTCAAAGGAAAGAAGGTAAATAACTCAAAAAAATATGGGTGAGCAATTACAGAAACCCCGTTTCTACTGCAGTAATGGGGACCCAGTGCAACACTCCATGTCCAGGCATTCCCAGATTTGGGGGGACTTGCCATATTTAAATCACAAGATTTAAGGCTGGAGACACATGTGAGCTGAGACTCACCAGGGCAGGTTGATATGATGACAGCCTGAGCCTTGCTCTTCATCCAGATGGTTCGAATCACGATTGAGTATATGACACTACAGAAGAGGAAGAGTCATTGGTGTTATGAGGCACAGGGAATTTAACTGACACCCCAGTCATTCACGCTCTATGAATACAGCTATCTATGTGTAAGGATCTCATAGAGGTGATGGGACTGAATAGGACTACAGATCAGATCTGAAGAGTTTTCAGGATGGGAATTGTTATTATTGCCCTGATATTGTAGATGTCAATTCTGAGGCTCAGGTGAATGCAGTGCTTTGAACAAGATCTCACAGGCAAGAGGTCATTGGGGATTTTGAGCTAGCTGAAGCCAAATCTGCCTGGGCACCAGCCCAAGGACACTAGCTCTGGAAATGGAAAAGCAAGAGGAAAGACCAGATTTTGATGTGTGTGCACTTCTGTTTTGCTGTTACTTTGTAAGTAGGAAGCTGACAAATAAAAAGGTACCCTGGGGAATTTGACAGGGGCAATATGCATGAGAAATGCAGTTGAGTTCCTTGGTGCTTGCTTTCGGGCCCCAAGTTCCTGGGGTGGAAATTGAGGACAGAAATATCAGGTAGCTGGGAAGAGTTAGGTGATTCCAAACCAGGTCCATTGCAATTTCCATATTTAGAAGAGAATATACCTATACTCTTAATAGGAAAGATGAAAAGTTCCCTAGCCTACAATGACCTTGGAGAGTTACGACATTTCCCTAGGCAATAGCAAACCTGGAATACAATTTATTTAATATAGAATAGTAAATATAAGTATTTCAAGCCGAGGAGCTGTTTTAACCCGTGTCCTGGATGAGGATGTTACCTTTTCAGCATTTTACATCAAAAAAATAGGAGGCCTTTTCTTCTTCCGAGATATATAATGTGCAGCTTAAATCACTAAGCAACAGCATCCTTTTGACTGGTGTTTTCCTTTTTAGTTTGCTAAGGAAGACAAAAATAATTTCAGGATATTTCAAATAATGTGCTCAGGTTGCCATGTTTTCCTGATGTGAAAACCAAGTATCACAACAGAAATCATCCTCATGTGCTGTTTGTGATACACTGCAGTGTTTTGGGGGGCCTGGGGCAGTCTGACTATTAATTGCCATAAACCCTAGTGATGACTGTGAAAAAGGTGCAAGTAGAGAGATTACTTCAGGGTGTTCCATAGAGACAAAAATGTGTCTTACTCTCATGTGGTTTATTTTTATTATCAGAAGAGACACTCATATTAGAGCGTTCAGACTGATAAGGGAGTCTTTCTTACAGCACCCTCAATTAATAGACACACTTGTAAAGGCAGTATTTGTGTGCCTTGAAGGTTTCCCTTCTGCTTAAGTTTGAGCCATCTGGTTTCCAGTCTCAGAAGGTGAGAGCTGGAAATACAACGTGCAGTGTGGGCTGCGCAGTAGAGCAGTAGTATACTTGCCCTGTGAGGGTTTTGCATGCATCTGCTGTGGCTTCCAGCTTCCCCTCCTTAATCCCTTTAAAGGCCCAGCATGGATCCCAGCTGATTTGAACATTCTCCTTCTATCTCCTGTCTTTCAAGAACCTGTTTATTTATCAGCTAGTGAACATGAGGGTCCCTTTGCACTTTGCACTGACAATAGTGGAAAAGTCATGTATCATTTCTCTTTTGACTGCTCCAGTGAAGTAGAATGCATTATAATGATAATTGTTGCCATCTCCAGAAATATCCAGCCAGCTCCTTAGAGTCCTGTTTCTATTTTCTCCCTAGCCTGCTGTCTCTAGCCTGACCTTTTTATTTGCAGACCTGCATGTGCCCAGTAGAGCACATTCAGAGTTGCCTAAGCATCAGGCCGAAGGAGCTTAACTCATAGTCAAAACAGTCAGACTCCCTACTTCCAGCCAAGTGCCACAAGGACTGAGTTGTGAAGTTAGGCTCCTTACTTTCTTTCCCTCCAGCTCTGAGAATCCTGTCTTCTTGGCTGCCAAGTCTGGTAGGAGCATCCCTTTCACCAGATGCAGTTACAGCGGCTGTCTTCCTCAGTTGGCATTTCACATATGAGCTTGCATGCTGTTTCATTTAAATCCTTCATTTTTTAAAGTCTGGGGAAAGTTTAATTCCTGATTTAATCCAGTAGCTTCTAAAATGCTGCAAACGTAGTGGATTTCTAGTGGTGGTTTTGCCTCTGTTCATCTTTTTATTCTCTATAGCTGGATCCCTCCTTCCTTATCAGGAGGGGACCGGAGGTGGTATGAAGCTGCTCAGGGTGGGTCTCAGGGAAAACGAGCCACTTGTCATCCTAGGAACACTTGCCAGGGACTGTTTTGCCAGCTGCAATTATGCCTTTATGCTTTGATCTCTCTGGGGCTACAGATCTTATTAGTACCTAATCTTTTTTCTTTAACCTAGCTATGCTGGCATGGAGCTAAGAAACTGGATTTTCTATAAATATGCCACCCGAAGCTTAAGATCATAAAAGGCATCTGTGTGTGTCTTTCAAAGCCACAACAATATAAAGAGAGCACTTATGGAACAGAAGTTATGTTTTTCTCACAAGGGAAAAGCAGTTATGTTTTTTTTACAGAATGCATTCATAGCTTCTTTCTTTCTATAAAAGGCAGCTGGAGGAGGACGTGGTGGTTTGTGACATCTCAGAAAGTGGGAAGAAATTCCTACTTGATGGGAAATGAAGTGGCAGATGAGCAAAGAGTAGCGGGGGACAGATGACAACTGGTATTCAGTTGGACAGGAGACTACTTGACTGTGGTCTGCGCCATTCTGACCATATCATAATGCCTGTTTCCTTCCTTTCAGTATCAAGCTGCTCAGCCTCCACCACCAAGATGTAAAAGCACATCATACACATTGCCACAAACCTCATTTTCCAAAGCATGTAACATGCCTGTGTGCTGCATGCTCTTATCTCCTCTGAGAGCACAGTGAGATGTGAGGTAGTTTTTTAGGTTCAGATGCTCTCAGGTTTCTTTGTGTCTGTAAGTGCATAGAGCCCTTGCTGGGGATTTCTGGGGCTATAAAAACACATATTGTAATTACTTTAATGCAGACTATGATATTGAAATACTATATGAGTTGTTGTGGCCCTTATCTGCAGGCAAAAAATTGGTGAAGGGAAAGAGCAAGCCTAAGTGTAGTAGTCAAACCTGGACAGAAAGATAATCCAAGGCCCTTTGTAAGGGAGCTGCTCAGGCTTTGAAGACCACAGGATAGGAAGGACATGCTGTTAATCTAAAAATGCAGGGATTTTTCTAGCCCTGATAAATGCAAATCTGGAGAGGTGGCAGGAAAATACAAGAATATGGTTCAGACTATGGATGAATCTCAGCAAATGAAATTCTTTGCATCTCTAAAACAATTTAGCTCAGTAGCTTGATCCAAATTCTGAAGGACTAAGATGCATGTTCATTGTAGCATGTTATTAATTAATGATGTTTTTTAATATGGCTCCATTGGTAATTACAGCATTCTTTATGCATGTAAATAACTGACTTATGGTTAGTCATACAAATGCTAACATGAATAGTCCCACTCCATCTTCATTTGTAATTCATAGATCGTTTTAGGTTTGGATAATACAATATCTCCTGGAAGAGCTACGTATTGATATTAACAATCACAGGAGTTATTGATCTGCCCATTCTTTAAAAATGGATTTTAATATATTTTTAAATAAAGGATTGCATTATGATATTGTCCCACCCAGCCTTAGTGTTTGCTAGTAAAATGAGCCTTTACCATGGCAAAAAGTGCAGTTAAGCTCCCTGCTAATGGCTTGTATTTATCATCCAGCATTGCCTATTGTTCCTTGTACTTTATTTGTGTGAAGTGATGCAGCTGTGTTATTTTATGGTAGCTAATTTGCAGTACTATTTATCCAAAGACAAAAGGCATATTTAACTTCATCTAAGGAAACTATCGTAAGCATGTGTAATGGGTAAGTGAATAGACAGGCAGATATTAGAACATATGTGCAAGTTCTAAGTTTTTCTATTTAGAAATGGAAATTGCAGGCAAAAATGTTTATGCTCACTTAATCAAGTTCAGAAAATTACCTTTGGCATTTTTACTAATAGTATTTTTATTCCCTTTATTTGATTCAATTCAGACAAATACCTTCTATTAAATCTATTTTTTATTTCCTTGCAATGTCCTGGTTTTAGTTCCATATTTTTCCTTTGAGCTGATTCTGGTTTTTCTCATCTAATTATTTTTCTGCTGCTCCAAAGCAAATGTTCTTTTTGGAGTTTTGATTTTAAACAGCAGATGGATATTCTGTGATTCAAGAGAACTTCTGTAATCCTTTTTTTTTATATACATAAATTTGGAATTTTATTAGATAAGTGCCTATGTGTTACATTTGTCAGGTTAAAATAAAAAAAAAAAAGTTTGATAGTTGTGGATAACAGCTAAAAAGACTGAATTGCTGGATACTCAAGTGCCAGCATATAATTTTGGTTTGGCACACAGTAGTGATGCAGAGCAGAAACTCAGTAGCTCTCCTGTGTCACCTTCCCAGGACCTGAGGGGCCCGAGTGCATGTATTGGCAGGAGAGCAGTCTGTAATCCTGATTTGAGCTATATTTAACCTCTGATCAGCAATACTCTGGAGGTATTCAACTATCACAGATACTGTTTGAGCTTTGTTTGGCATATCTTAGCATAGGAGAAATGGCTTTGGTTGCAGCTGATGACACTTGTCCCAGACTAAGAGAGAAATAATTACTGCAGGTTGCCCAGTTAATTTTTCTGAATTTTCTGGGTTTTGATAAGTTGACAGTATCAACTGCAGAAAAAGTGTTGGATTGGTCTAAGTAAAAGGGAAGCACAAGACAAACTTAGCATTGTGAAGAAGAACCTGATGCAGGATCTGTGGCTCTTCCTGGGTGCCACTGAGTGGGAAGGAGGGGAGCTTTTACATAAAAAGAACAAATAGTCTCTTCTGTTCTCAGCTCTCAAAGATAACCACATGCTAGGGTTAAAAGTCCAATCACAGCTTTTCATTCTCTTTCCATTATTCAGGTCTTGTTTGTTTGTATTATAACCAGATAAATAACTCCCCACAAAAAAAACAGGCTGTTTGGTAACTGATTGCTGATTCTCCAGTTATGAAGGAGTGTTGGGAACAGATATCCTGAGTACTTACATCTTTCATGGCTGCTGCAGTTTTGTTTATAGATTGCCTTTTATATATACATTACCTGTCAAAAGTCTAATTTCTGCCGGCAGGAACACAGGAGCATTTGTGTCAGTGCGTGCTGAAACCAGGAATGTGTTTGGGCAGACAATGGGCACTGCTCTGCCCTGCAGCTCCAAGGCCAGTGTTACAAATTCCTGTCCTTCCATAAACTCCTCTTGTGAAAGTCGCTTAAGGTTAAAGCCATAAAAAATTTTAGGATGCTTTATTCATGTCTCAGCTGTCAGGGCAATCTCAGGAAATGCCGGTTTCATGCCTTTCTCTTTCTCCTCACTTCTTCATCACCTTTCTTGCTTCTGGCGATTTACTGTAAAGCAAGTCACAGAGCTGACCTAGTCTGAATATATTCCTTTGGCAGGGAGGGAGGGGAACATAATGCCAGCAGCTCTAAAAAATGTGTTCTTATGTAGCTTGCATTTTCTGACCAAGCAAGTATATACGCCATGTAAAAAAGAGTGGCTGATCTGCAATAGCAAGCATGTGAATCTCTAAGTTTGAGTGTGAAAGAGCTGCTTCACACACCTGTGGGACCTGATCTACTTGAAGATGTTCTTGCTCATTGCAGAGGGGTTTGACTAGATGTCTTTTGAAGGTCCCTTCCAACCCAAAATATTCTATGCTTCTGTGATAACTGGACAGGCTATGGGTCTTCTTCCTAAAACACTTAAAATGCTGCCTAGAATATCCTGATTGCTAACTACTTGAGAAAACTCATGACAAAACTCCTGTCATAGAAACAGCCAGCCTCAAAGTTTTCTGTTCTATTTCTTTTCACAGTTAAGTTACTTTTTGTCTCTTCTCTGTGTGTTCATTCTTTTTGCTGCTAGTGCTGGGCTGCAGATCCACCCACAGTTTTATTTACATGTTCCCAAGAATATTTCTTGCTTTATTTAAAACTAGCCTGGTTTAAGAGATAGGAGAATATACAAAGAGAATTTACCCTGTCTAGGGAGGAAGAGCAATTGGGCAACCTGGGACTAGTTTTTCTCTATTGCTATTGTGTCCTTTCTTTAAGGAGAACTTTTCATTATTTTGCTTGTTATATTTGTGCATTCTGACACACAAAGAAATAGAAAGTTAGGAAACTGATGTGTTATGAGCAAAGTATAAAGATTGTCCTTTCTCTCTAGGGAGCAACACTGCTCAGTGTTGAATCTGTATCAGAAAGTCATAGAATCTCAGACTGGTTTGGGTTGGAAGGGACCTTAAAGCTCATCCGGTTCCAACCCCCTGCCATGGGCAGGGACACTTTCCACTAGACAAGGCTGCTCCAAACCCTGTTCAACCTGTCAGCTAGATGAGTTCAAGCACTACATGCTTCATTAGGAGCTGCAGAACCTAATATCTGTGATTAAACAGTAAGAAACATCAAAGCACAACTCAACTGGATAGGAGCTAAAACTGCAACACGGCCTTTACTATTTAGCTTATGTAGCCTTGTCCTAGAAAAGATAAGTCCCCACCCACTCTTATTTGGTGTGCTAACTCAGATAAGAGACTCATGGCTCATCACCTGCTGGAAAAGCAGATGGAACAAGAAAGATATCCAAGGGATATGCAAACACAGCTCCATTCTCACAGCCTTAACAGCACGTCACCATATTATGAGGAAAAGGAGTCTCAGCAAGTCTTTGCCACTAAGAAGAAATGAACACCAAGCAATCCTGCTGTAACCTTGCTACTGAAAGAAAATAAAAGGGAAAGAAAGGAGAGGGCTCAGAGAGCAAGTTACTGCCACTAGCAGCCATTCAAGCCAGTTAAGAAGCCTCACTCCCCTTCCACATCTGTTTCTGACTGCTGCTTTTGTATTGGTAGCTCCTCATGGCTGGATAATTTTTGTTTAACAGCAGCTAATGGCAGTATCCCAGAGGGAGGTGATAAAATTCGCTGGTCACTAAGCACAGTCTGGGATATTGGCTGACTTCAGTTTAAAACTAATTTTGCTGCAGATCATCTTTGTGATTTTGGGCAAACCAGTCTCCAATATTTGCAGCCCAGGATTCCTGTTCCAGAAAGGGAAGGATTTTATTTGCCTGTATTTAAGGAGTGGTTGGCAGCTTCAGACCCTTGAAGATTTCTTTCCCATCCTGGTGAAGAAACACTCTCCTAGTACTAGGAAACTTGAGAGCACTTACAGTTAATTTTGATTTAATTAGCATTGAGTGTGTTTTTCCTGTTCTTTATTAAAATTACATTTTGTCATAATAACTAGACATTCTTCCTGGGTTTTTAAAGATTGGTTTCATGCCTGAAGCTCGGATGTAAGTGGACATACTTTAGAGATTCAGTCCTTTCTTTCAGAGATAATGTTTCTGGCTAGTAACACTGCATGGAGAACATGCAGAGCAAGTACAGTGACCCGTACATTATCTGACAAAATCCAAAGCAGCTATAAGGCAGATGTGGAAATGAAGTCGTAATGAATGAGTAGAAATTAAAGCATTAAGCTGATTGCACACTTGACAACTTTCACCGCGTGCTTCTGACTGTGGTTCAGGCTTACCTGATAATGATCAGAGGAATGAAGTACACCAGGAAAGCCACTACTGTCATGTAGGGTATCCAGTAGGAGTCATCAGGCCAGAGAGCCCAGCACTGCACTTCCCCGTTGGAGAACTGCCGTTTCCCAAAAATAATCAGAGTTGGTATGGAAAACAGGAAAGAGAGGCTCCAGGCCACTCCAATAAGAACTTTCGCCTGTCTTTCTGTGCAACAGAATCGAATAGATAGTGTTAATGTGAGCACGCCTGGCCCTGTGTAGCACTGACAGAGAGGCAGGAAGGAGGAGGGAACTGGGAGAAGAAAGGGAATTTGGGGCTAATGCTGAAAAGACTGCAAAGGAGAATGGGGATTTAATCTCTTTCACATGATATGTAGTTATGTTGTTAGGGGCTTGTATTTTACATGTTTTCTTTAAAGATGCTCAGGGCCCATTGAATCTGAAAACGCTATGGGAAGACACTTGTCAGGGACAGCAAGTCAGAAACATGAGATGTAAATGATTCCTCTGTGTCAGCAAGACATCATGAATGAATGCAAAGGACTGCAGGCCTGCCCTAGTGCGTACTCTTACCATGGCACAGCAAAGTGGAGGTCAGGAGGACAGAGAGATAGAAAACAAGGAGCTCTTATGCTACAGATGACAATGGAAAGGTTACTTAAAGCATAAACTAGATTGGAGTATGTTGGATGTACTAATGGGGGAAATGTCATCCTTAGAATGAAAATGAAACATTTTGATGCACCTTGAAGTAAGAACCTATCAGAAAAGAGAAAATGCTTCATTTCAGGATCAAAACAAAACTGCACAACCAGCTGCCTTTAACTCCAACTGCAACTTTACTGCCCCAAAGAAACATGGCTTTGGCAAGCATGGGAATCTCCTGCAGTTCTCTGCATCATAGCAGGGACCAAACCCAGCTCCTGTTGGTGGTCATATGTCTAAGCCTTGTTAAGGGTGGACTGCTAACCATGAGACAGAGCAGATGCTGGTGCTCAAGTGCTCAACCCTGTTTTAGCTGCCACAACAGACATCTGTTAGGAGATCTTGCTGGTCCTCACAGTGAAGAACGGGGGATGAAGGATCCCAAAACACTTGGCAAGTTAGGGCTACTGCTTCTTCTTGATTTCTGGCCTTCTCTGCTGCCACATGGGGAAAATTAATGGGAAACAAAATGATGCTTGATGGCACCAAGGGGGTTTTGTAGAAATCAAGAAGTTGGAGCTGACAGCCCCAAGGCTTTCATTTTCATGAATGTACATCTTCTGGCTCAAATCCGGATAGCTGTAGCCAAAAAATGCGGAGGAAAAGGGTTTTGTAGGGTACTAGTAATTTCAGCAGCAGTTATTTCTTCTGAGTCAGGTTGTGAGAGAAACAGATGGGGACAGGTTTTTTGATCTGGGAGGCTTTGGTGCTGAAATACTTTATTGTCCTACAAAATACCCGAAGTTGTGTGTGAAATAGAAAATCACTTTAAATTATGCATATCAAGGCAAGTGTCTTTCCTCCTTGAAGCTCAAAGAGCAATACGGAGGCATGTGGGCGAAACATTCAAAAAGCAATTTTATGCTTTATAAAACATCAGTTGCAAATATTCACTTATAGTGTTCATTTTTAAATGCTACCCACTTTCAACAAAATACAATCTTGCTAATCTAGGGCTTAAGGGAACTCTGATGACATCTACATAAGTGAGATGGTTAGATTAAGTCTATAAATATTGCATAGGCAGAGGAGAGCTGTAAAGTTTCCCAAAGCATAACAAAAACTTAGCAGAAGGTATATTAAGACTGTCACAAAATACTTCCTGACAGAAAGGACATTTTGATTGTGAGGTAGCTACTTAAACTGCATACATACATGCCTCAGTGAGGCCCACTCGTGTATTTCTAAGAGGAAAAGATTATACTTAGATAACATGCTTTCTTTTTGCACTGTAGAATAGTTTGGAGAGAAGTGGTCAATTTGAGTTGGGCAAGAGTGGTATCAATCCTGAATCCAGGACAACAGGGCACTGATAGCACCTGGGTAAGCAGCTTTTTATTTAATCAGGCTAATCTTGATTGCATGCCTTACAAGCAGGGTTTTTTTATGTTGTTTTCTTGTAAATGCTCTAATATGCTCTAAATGCCTGCAAATCATATGACTAGAACTGTGTCAATTATGAATGGAATCATATAAATGACAGGTTTTGAAATATGATGTTCTATTCAATCAGTTTCAGTATTTTCCATTAAAAACAGCATTGCTCTTTAAATGGAAAATTTTTCACCCAGAAGCTCATTGTTCTGATGGACTTCAGTGTCATCTGCAGCTCAAAGCCAGGCAAGGGACAGTTTACACCTATTTCAGTTTTGTCTTTTACTTAAGCACTTCTGTTGTTGCTTAGTTTGTGTACTGATCGCATGTATGTTTTCAACATGGTGAAATATTCTAACATCTCTTCTGCTGTAACTTCTTGGGTTTTTTCTTTTTGATCTTTATTTATTTGCTTTTCAGTGACCCCTTTGGTTATTGAATTAGGTGCCTCATACAGCAGAAGCGTTAGGATTAGAGTGTAGAATTCTTCCACAGCTGCACTTTCTGTGGTCATTTATGTGTTCTCAAAGTAAATAGAAAATACTGAACTGTTGAAGTTTGTTTTCTTAGAAGCCATGGAAAGTAGAGCTCACTGCATCTAAAAGAGCCCCAACAAACCAAACTGTATTGTTTGACATTTTAAAAGCAAAAAAGTTGCTTGGTTTATTTTTAGTTTTGGTTTGTTTTTTCCCCAAAATGGTACTTCAAGACTACATCAAAACATCATTTTTAAAATGGGAAAGGAGAAACAACTCATTTTTTTCTTGGTTGAAGCATTTTGAGGGATGAGTGTTACAATTTGGAGTAAAATTAGCTATAGGTTGACTCAGAACTGTTGTTAAAGTTTCTCTGTGTCATCACCAATGACAAAGTTTTGTAGATGTCTTTGTTCTCCATACACAGAATAGCTAAGAGGGCATTTCAAAAGCCCGTGACACCTCTGTTAGGAATAGCTGGGTGCAAAAGCTTTGTATGTTCCAGGTAGTTGCTATGGTAAATGTACCTCTCTAGATACTTCAAGATACTTCTTTTGGATTTACAGCTGCTTCCATTTTCCCATTGAACATGGTCGTTGCTTGTCCCATCAGTGTGTACCCAGCCTTTGCTAGAGGCAGATGGGCTTTGTCAGTGTTATCCCTGCTCACAACCTCCTGCTCTGCTGCCCCTCTACTGGGTGAATGTCTGCTCTTTCCAGTCTTTCAGAACTTCTTTATGGTACAAGTATAGGAAATGGGGAAAAGAAAGGAAACTTTTTTATCTGATAGATATAGGAAATAGCAAAAAGAAAGGAAACATCTGTATAGTATATGTGTAGGGAATGAGACTGAATTAAAACAAGGTTTTTATAAAGATTTGAGGTGGTTGGTGGGGGTTTTATGTCCAACTTTGCTTTGTACAGATTAACCACCAAATTCTTTACTAAGCCCAGTCAGTAGCTGCTTTTCCTGTATCACGTATGAAGAAGAGATGTCAGTGGGTTTGTCTCACAGCTTGCCCTCTGCAGCCTGGTGCAGCATCAGCAGGAGCTGCAGAGTGCTTCATGCCTCCCAAAGCCCGCTGAGAAAACCTTGATATCCATCTCCCCTTTCTGAAAAAGTCAGCCCATACCATGGGGAATATGAAGCTAAATTTCACAGAAGTATTTGGAGCTTTCAGGCCTTAACATCTGCCAAAGCTTCACCACTGCCTCAGCTGTGATGGATTCATAGGTTTTTAAGGCCAGAAAGAACCGTTAATCTGATCCCCTGAATAGAGCAGGCTGGCAAAAGCCATCATTACTCCAAAACAAGAATGATATTTGCATCTGATTAAAGTGGTTCTTCCAGACCTCATCGTTCGCATAAGCATTGCCCTTCCTCCCCACCTGTTATTTCTGTTTATTCACTCAGTGCAACATACTTAATGTCTCACTTTGGCTCTGTGGGAAAGAAATCATGTTCTTTAAATTGTACTGCTAAGCTGCCAGCATATATTTGAATGCTATAAAAATAACAAATAGAAAACATTCCAAGAAACAATAGATATCCAGACTTATATGCTACAGCTTTTGAAGTTCTCTTAGCAAACTATTGCATGAATTCTCAGTACCACACTCTCAATACAAGTTATTTTAAAATGTGAATAAACACACAGTATAGCTGTTGCAGCTTCTAGAGTAGGTCTAGTAAGAGGGATAGCCTTTACCCACAATAACCTTCTACAAGTGCTGGAAGATAATGAAAACCTCTATACTTTTTAAAATGACATTTCATTCTTGCTAACACAATGCTTATAAAAACTGTGAAGGGCTTAATAAATCTTGAAACCACAGCTACTTTGCCATTTGGAAAACTTAACCTGAGTCCAAATGTTGCTATAGAAGGAATGAATAATTCATGGCAAAAAGGTTACGAATTTTGAAGCAAAAAAGCTACCCAATAATATCAATAGCAATAGCAAAGTGCAGAAATTCTCCTACCTCCTTGCAAGAACTTCATTGGGTAAACTATGGCATGATACCGGTCTATGCTTAGTGACACGAGGACATAAGTTGAGGCATACAGAAGGACCACCTGGGGCAGAAGGTATATGAGACAGCAGCTGAGACACATTTATTGCAGAAAACAATGTCACTAACACCACTGAATTAGGGATATTTGAAAACTTTTACTGAAAAGAAAAGAGCAATAAAAAAGCCCTCAATGTATTTTCACCTTCATCTTTTCCACAAAGATTAAATATGTTTTAATTAAATTGTTTTAACGTTATATGAACACTTTCAGCATTTAGC
This sequence comes from Psilopsiagon aurifrons, assembly GCA_025447955.1. Taxonomy (NCBI): domain Eukaryota; kingdom Metazoa; phylum Chordata; class Aves; order Psittaciformes; family Psittacidae; genus Psilopsiagon; species Psilopsiagon aurifrons. Next base: position 230 of record JAOEHY010029320.1, on the reverse strand, counting down.
ACTTCTGATGCTAACAAAACGTCTGCACAAAGCTGCACAAGCTTGGGCATACATGGGAGCATGAAGTTTCTATACCTGGAAGTAGCGAACGACTCTGCAAACTATATCAGGAGCCATGAAATCTCCGGTATAGCGCCAAATGATGTCAGTCATTATGTTTATGAGTCCCGTGAATGAATCTGCAAAGAAAATTAACTGAAGGAGCATTAAAAGAAATTAACATATGACTG
>JAOEHY010029317.1:0-36694 GCA_025447955.1 Psilopsiagon aurifrons | reverse complement strand
AGGAGTGTGACCAGCAGGTCAAAGGAGGTGATCCTGCCCCTCTACTCTGCTCTTGTGAGACCTCACTTGGAGTATTGCATACAGTTTTGGTGTCCTCAATATCAAAAGGACTTGGAACTGTTGGAAGAAGTCCAAAGGAAGGCCACAAGGATGATCATGGGACTGGAGCACCTCCCATATGAAGAGAGGGTGAGAAAGTTGGGGCTGTTCAGACTGGAGAAGAGAAGGATGCGTGGAGACCTCAGAGCAGACATCCAGTATCTGAAGGGAGCCTAAGTATGCTGGGGAGGGACTCTTCATAAGGGACTGTACTGAGAGGACAAGGAGGTTCAAACTCAAACAAGGGAAATTTAGATTAGATATAAGGAAGAAGTTCTTTACAGTGAGGGTGGTGAGGCACTGGAATGGGTTGCCCAGGGAAGCTGTGAATTCTCCATCGCTGATGGTGTTCAAGGCCAGGTTGGACAGAGCCTTCGATGATATGGTTTAGTGCAGGGTCTCCCTGCCTATGGCAGGGGAGTTGGGATTAGATTATTTTAAGGTTCTTTCCGGTCCTAACTATTCTATGATTCTAAACAGGCCACCTTATGAAAATGAAGGTACATTATAAATGTGACGTTATCTTTAACACAAAAAAGAAGACACTTGACCATATAAGTTAGGAGATGTGAGAACTAGTTTCTGTCAAATTTAGCACAGAAGAGGGTTGGTTGAGTGAGTATATTTGCATCCTTCAAGCCACCAAAGGAAACAGCGGAGTCAAAATTCAAAGTACTTTCTACAGTCAAAGTTGTAAACATGTGTCAGGTTGCTGAACAGACGCCAGAAACTATATAAGAAAAAAAATCCTGATCTTCAAAACACATAGAACTGCTCATTAGCTGAGTTTGCAAAGTGAGTTGTTTCAATTGTTTTGTGGAATAGACCAATAGCAGTTTTTCCTCTCGAAAGACATATATTTTCATGGTAAGATTACAATGCCCAGTGTATGACTCTCCAGTTCCCGGTTCATAGAGGTGGTAGCACTGGTTAAATTAATCCTCCAGCCCTGAAGACACAGATTGGACACTCTTTATAGCAGATCTTGGGAAAGAGAAGAATAGGAGCACTGCAGTTTATGCAAAAAGTTTGTTTTTCTTTTGTGAAAAGACAAGGCACAGGTGTAACCTTGTCCCTTAGAAAGATTTGCGGAATGAAGCAACTGAGTTGAAACTGAAAGGAGGTGATGTTAGAAAGTGTTACCATAGCTCTACTTTCTATTTCTACTGAGCACATGCGACAGGATGTCTATGCAGGGGAACAGGCTGCCTCTAGACTTTGCTTGCTACCAGGCCCTCGCCAGCAGGGCTGCGAGAAATTGCATTAGGTTGAATTGATGCATTAGGGGTTCTTCAGATCTCCTTTGTTTTATTGCCTTTACGCTCTTTTTTCCCAACCTGCTGATCAGTTTCAAAATGAAAAATTGCGGTTTATTTTTCAACTTTTCCAGCTCCTTTTTTCCTTCTCCTTTCACCCCTCCTCCCCTACCCCCCTTTTTTGGGGGGCTGAAATTGTGGCTTGATTTGCAACAAATCATTTCAGTATTCTCCAAATTGCATTTTTGATGAACTGACTATTCAAAAGCATTACTCAATTCTTGCCAGTGGGAATAATTTATTCCCAGGCTTCCCAGAAAATATGCTGCCACACACTCACAGCTTGGAGAAGTCACAAAACGACACCATTCTCCAAATGTTGAGAGGCTGATGAGTTTTAAAAGCTAGAGCTGTGAAGATGTTATACTCTATGGAAATTGATAACAGAAATAATTTCTAGAAAGGTTTGTGAAAAATTGATAGACTTCACATTTACACGAATAATTAAAGATCACTGCACATAGTTTTCAGCAATGTGAGAATAAAAACTATTAACTGTGAATGATTTCTCCAGTTGTCAGTCCTAGTCATAGTATACAGATCTGAAAAGTAAGCGTATTATTTTGCATATTTTGCTAAAAGAATAAATAAATACAGAATCTTGCTCTTTATTCTCAGGTTTCTGCTTTTCTGGACTGAATCTAAGGATATTAATTATTTCTGCGACTTATGTCTATTCGATTACATGAAAGATTCTTTCCTCCAAAATGCAGAACTGTTCTTATTTCACCATCAAGCTAAAAAATACAATCAAGTCTTCATTCACACACCACAGATGTTTATTTACTCTGCTTATTTCTCAAAGTTTTTTTAATCCTATGAATATACCCTTTTGCATTCCTTAAAATCTTATCATGTAGCTTGATATTTTGAAGTCTCCTTATATTTGAAGTATTCCTTAAAATCATATCATGTAGCTTGATATTTTGAAGTCTCAATAACATCTTCCAGTAGATAACAAATGAAGACAAAAGCAGAAATGGACATTGAAAGCCAAGCCTACCACCTTACACCTGTGTTTCTTACTATGAGAGTTACTGCCCTTCTTAAGCAGTGCTATACTACCCTCTCTGCTAAGCAAAGAAAATTAGAGTTGGCCAGATGGTTTTCAAACCCTATGTTTGCAAAAACTAATATTTATATAAGAAGACATTACAGGTGAGTCTTACTGAGAGAACAGCTGTAAATTATTCAGGCGCTCATCTGGAGGAGACATCTCCATTCTTAGCACATGTTTATAATTGAAACATGGTCCAGCTTTTCCAGACCTCTACTGAGTGACTCACAAGGACAGTTTCATGCACAGTGCATGCCACACTGTCCCACAGTCAACGTTCTTTCACTTGGAGTCATTGCATCCACCAGCACAGGGACACTTAGAAAACAGCCCTCCCTTTTCTGGTCATGCCTTCTAAGCCCTCTTGGTCCACCACTGTGCTGTGCACATGTTCCATTTGCACCTGGCATTTGCATATTACATGTTCTGGGAGGCTGACTTGAAGACAAAGCAATCTGGACAACTGAACACCAAACTGTGCATATCTCATGTTTCATCCAACCCACTCTACTGGCTTTTCTGAGGCAGCATTTAAGAAGCTCTGGCGAGCAGTTTTGTAGTGTTGGGTGGAAATAGTCTTTTGGTATGTGCTAACTTCAGATCACAGGAAGTAAGGATATATGAGGTGTAGAGAAAGAAGCTGCTAAGGGAACCCAAGCTCTTACAACAGCTTTTTGCTGTGACTTTTTCGACTTTTGTGAAATCAAGGAAGGGAGTGTGGCAGATGGCTGGACTGGTGAACCAGTGAAGAATTTCCTCTCAGATGCTACATTTAATGGTAGGAACAAAATGCATTCCACTCCTCCTCCAAAGTTTAAAGGCCACTTGTGAACAATGTGTAACTTTCCATATAAGATTTAATTGTCATCAGCATGCATGTTAAGAGGTAGGTCCGATGTTATAAAACTTTTATCATGTTTCATGTGGGGATTTTAGTGTGCTGTGTATGGAGATTTTAACACTGCACATTTAGAGGTTAAAATAAGCATCTGAATGTTCAGTGAACACAAGCATTTTAATGAATTGTTTAATGAATTAGGGAAGCGAAGGTGGGCATTTTAATGAAACACTCAAGACTAGAACCCATGAATGCAAAGACATTTTCAATGATCTTTTAATAAATAACAATGAGGATGCCAAATTAATGGTGTGAACACTAAGGAAAAAGAAAAAAAAAAAGAATTAAGCACACAAATGTGTCCAGTAAAAAGTATTATTAAACATGTGCAATCATGTGCCAAGTTAAAATCTTAAGTACAAATTAATAAGGAGAGAGATTTATATAGGCTCTTTCACAATGCCCTGCCATGGAATCCACCATGCTTCCCAGGGAGCCTTTTTACCCTTTTGTTATCTTCCTCATCTGTGTCTGTGACAGCTCTACTGTGTCTTTGTCTTTCTTATTTTCTCTCCCTCACTCTCTTCTTCCAACTCTTTTTTGCTCCTTCAGAGTGAATATAACATTTTTTTTCTAAAGGCAGTGCCACTGAAAGTGGCTAATCACTCCAGTAGGCTGCCCCTGCTTTGGAGAATGGAACATGTTAAGTGTGTCCTCCAACAAGGAAAACATCTCTGTCAAAGAGATACCAGTCCAGCTGAGAAACTATGTAGAGATCTCATTTGCCAGAATTGTGTTTTCAGAGCTGGGAAGAGGGTAAAAGACAATCACAGGCATTATGGAAAGTGCCAATTGAACTGCACTGCCATGAAATCTGTGCATCAAATTAAAGCATAATCTTTAGCTTGCTCTTCTATAAAGAAAACACCCATGGATCAATGTAATAGGTGTTGCAAAATAGCTAGAATTCTGCAGTAACTAAAATGTCTTTCTCTGCTGGGAAAGTTTGTGTTGTGTGACTTGGCTGGCTTACCACATCATACTTCATGGTGGTTAAAGGCTCAGACCACTTTTTTATTTCTCCTGCAACTAGTAGGTAGAAGTACACAAGGACAAGCATACTTCCTTTAAACTTCACACTTAATCTAAAGAGTGCCACCATTTTGGCTGTGGCTAATTTGGAGCTTTTGGAGGCAGGAAGGTAGCAAGTAGAAGAGAAAATGTCAAAGTATGAGGAGCAACAAGCAACGAGCAGCAAGTGACACTGATGTGCATTTGGATGTAGCTCTATGAAGAAAAGAACTGGGAAGCCTGTACATCTCTACTACAGCTCCTGGATATGTGCCATGCAATGTCAAGGGACTACGCACATAAAAGGTTTTTCTTCCTCTCAGTTTGAGGCAATAGGGAGCCCATTAATATCTCACACACACCAAGGAATGGAGCAGACTATTTTTCTACTCAGCACTTCCCTGCATAGCTCCTATTTTACAAAACAAATTTAGGGAGAGAAAGGCAAGAAGGAAAAAAAGAAGCAAAGCAGCACATCCTACAGTGGTAGACACCAGAGAGCACAGCACCAAGGTATTAATGTCCCCCTGCCTATACAAGCTCCTGCAGATAACTCAGGCAGGGTTACCTTTGCAGCTCAGGCAAGACCACTGAACTTGCAATGCTCCATTTAGATCCTGGATTCAAATGATAAACTGTCTGTCCCATGTCATGGGTGGCAACCACAGAGGTGTGCATGGGGTCAACCAAATATAATGCCTCAGCAATGGGGTCTTACAGAAGTGTACAGTCCATCTCCTTATAGTAGATATTAATTTGAATACAAAATTTGGAAACAAAACACTGTTTTCCTCAAGACATCTATATGCATCTAGAGTGCCTTTATTGTGGCATGGTCTTGACTGCAGTGTAGTTCAGAGAGTTACCTAGAAAACTGAGCACTGACATGACTGCATATGAGAACCAAAGTCCACACCCTCAGGTATAAGCTGAGGCATGACAGCTGATCCAGGTAGCTGAACTCATGTGGAATAGTCTGTGGCTGTGAATTAGCACTGAATAGCATAGCTTGGCCTAGCCAGCATCATCTGGCAGTAGCAGGGAACCGCAGTAAAGGACTTAGCACAGGCTCAGCTACCTTTTACAAATAAATTTCACTATTGTGGAAAATATCACCTGTCACTGAAAGGTACTTTCACCGTGGGTTTATTATTGTACATGAAAACAGTGGACTGGCAATGAGAATATTGTTTGAGAACACAAGGTATTATAACACAGAAGAGTACAAGCTAACCAGAAAAAAAAAAAAAAAAAAAATAATTTAAGTGTAGATAAGCCTTCCGATGATGCAAACTGACAACTAATCAAATTATTTCAGTCTGCCATTTTTGTTCCCATATGAAACTTATGCCTTTGGTCTCTTTTTAGGAAAATCATAAATATGACTTTTCCCCTTGTCTTTCTATCATGGCTGCAAAAAGTCCGTATAACTTCAGCACTCAGAAGGAGCTTCATATTCTCAAACACCTTACAAGAGTTTTTCAAAGCATTTTTCTCAGGTCTCATATTGCAGGTACTTTGTGACGCTGTATTTGAAAATCACAGTTTTTCAATATCTTATTTATTTGTAACAGCCTTTGTCCCATTGTAAGAAAAATAATCTCGTTAAAAAACTGAAATTAATAAACTTTTTCCTTAGAACTTCTTCAAACCTGAGCCAGAAGATCTATAAACAAGCAAGACTCTTAATTACCACATACTAATTTGCCCCTTTTCCCTGGAAGATGGAATAAGCAAGCCCATTGACATACCAACAGTGAAGGCACAGACTATGGTTATGAAAGAACAAGATTCAAGTCTGTTCTCTGAGGAAGACTAAAGATTTGGTCTCAGATCTTCTACTTCATAAAGTAAGGTATGACACCTGCAGAGTAATACTAACACTAGTACAGTGCTTTTCAGGCCACCTGTCTGGATTAGGGGTTTTTGTCATCAAAAAATAAGAAAAAGTAAAAAGCAAAAGTACAGTAAGAAGCAGAAAAAAAGTTCTAGAGCTGCAGAATCTGACTAAAGTGCAATGACTATAATTTTTAAGGGTGCTGAAGGCCCAGCATGACACTTATCTAACTCTAAACACAACCCAAAAATATCTACATCTGACATAGCTGACTAGTATCCTTTTATAGTTACCCTAGAGAAGCAGGTATTTCAAGAGTGCAATATGATACAATAATACTAATACTAACACCATGAATTAAACTGACCGGGAAAACTTTCTTTCACCTGGAATACTTTCCTTTTTTTCCCCCCCATCGCATATTATGCTGCTTTTTGTCTTTTTGTTTCCTCTTTTTTTTCTCCAGAGATTCCTTATTCCTTTAAACCTTTTTCCAATCAGCTTTTTTTCATTACTGGGTAGCAGTCTTAAGGTATTTCTCCAAGTTCAATGAGTTCATCATTGCTGGAGTCCAATGTTTAATGCAATTCCTTTCTAGCCTTTTTCAAGAATGCCTGTGCAGTGTCTGGCTCTTCACATCTCCTTGTGACGTTTCCTGCACTAACAATTAATGTGGTAGGCAACAGAGTGCTGTGGTGATTCACGGAGCTTTTTTCTTCTCCTGTTCAAAGATGCGTCATATAAGGAAGTTTTTATTCACCATTCCTCTGGTTACAGGTGTTAAATTTCTTACACTTCATCCTGTCTGCATTATCAGGTGCTGGCTGATTCAACTTCTCTATTGTTATTTCATGAAACAAAATATTGTGCAGAAATTCTAAAAACTTTGCAGTTAAGGAGCTGGAATTGCGAATTTTGGCTCTGGATATCCATGGGTTGATCCAGGTTACTAATTTCAAGAATCATCTAAATTTAGCATGGTTTATAGCTTTTTTATATAAAAATTCACCAGGTATTCCAAATAATCTTCCCTTCTTCCCTGCTAGAAATGCAAAGGTTAGTCCTTGAAAGTTCTATGGACTATGGAATCCTAATTTTATTTTTTATGTTGCTGTATTCAGTTCAGAAGTGGTTTAGTTCAGTATTGCGTTATCATCTTCCTGTAGAATTCAGTTAACATTACTCCTGAGGTAAGGCCCATCAGAGTGGTCTTTCTGTCAACCATAGAATCATCCAGAGAGATTAGAAATCCAGTATAAATCTGCAAGGAATTTAGCCCCGTCTTATCCCTCCTTTGGCCAAGTATCTGTGATACACAACGTTTCACCTAGATTTTTTTCCTTATCTAGGTGATCATGCAGTTCACGAACTTCTAAGCAGAGATGGGAGGCTTGTTTTAACAGCATTTGATGGATTGTACGTACAACTGTTTCACCAATCACAAAAAACTGTTGGGTTACACAATGTCTGCAATGATTTCCACAAAGACTTTCTGTGTATGAGAAAATATTTCCATTAGTATGCTTTCACCCTTACTGCTGATCTTTTTAGTTGATATGTCCCCTGGTTTTTATTGAGATGGTGTAAACAATATTTTCCTAATCATATTGTCTGTTTATGCCTTCTTAGACTTCTAGCACACCTATTAATAATGTATGCGTTATACCTCTTTTTTAGGCTGAAAATCTCTTTCAGTGTTCCTGAAGACGTTTCTCCACTTCTTTTTCAGTATGTTTTTCCATATCCTTGTCACCTGGTTTCTTTCAGGTTGGAAAAGACCTTTAAGATAATCTAGTCCAACTGTTAACCTAAAACTACCAAGTCCACCACTAAACTCTGTCACAGTGATTTGTACACTAAGCCAGGAGTTCTGCAATGATTTCCCAGACAATTAGGCTAATGTGCAAAACATGGCAGAAACACCATTATCAACCAGTCAGTTTTTCAGCAGGAGTTGGTACTGTCCCAGGGATTATGTCCAAGAGAGGAATGGACTGAGCAAATTTAGTAAACAGAGTTTTTCACATTCTGGGCACAAAATCCAAAATGACCTTGCACAGAAGAAGTAGGTCATCAGAAACAGTTGTCCCTATGCACAGTAAACCAGCTCTTGTCATTTAGGGAAGTATTTATCTGAAATATATATGTATCTGTGCTTTATATAAGCACAACTACTACTTCAGAAGTAAGACTAAGACTGAGTTTTCCTGCATTTTTTTCTCTCAAGGCTGCTAGAACAGCCACCAGGGCTCTTATGCTTTGTTGAGTCTGTTGCTTGCAGCTCTGTTCTCACTGCTGCTGACCTGCAAGAGCGCCTGTGTCTTCTACAGACACATGCATGATCTATCTGTCATGAGGAATCTTTAAGCAAGAGCCTCCCAAGAGAAGCTGAGGAAGAACAGAGCCAGTGGGTACTCCTGCTTAGCAGGACACCAAGCAGCATTACACGCTCATGCTGGAGGACCAAGAGCAATCCTGCAGCAGCCCTACCCTTTCAGGAAAGGCCAGAGTCTGAACCTAGGCAGGCAGCACAACAACCACTGCTGTGTTCTGTGAATAGTGGGTTGTGTGTATCAGTGCTACTCTTTGTCTTCCTACTCTTCTTTCTCCTTTAAACACTCAGGAGAAATTATAGCTCTGGAAATTTAAATTTAAATGGTATTAGGGTCATAAATTCAACCCTCCACATAAAAATATTCTTTCATCACCAACATAACTTTTCGAGGCAAAACTACGCTGCATTTACTGTTCCACTGTGGTAAATATACAAACATTTTTGTTGGTGCATGAATGCCAACCATTGTGCAGGCTTTAAATTCTGGTTGAGTTGAAATAAATTTCAGGAGTTTACCCTTTTCCATTTCTATTGCCTGACATTTTAAACTCACAGGACCCAACCTGAATTTGCCATAGGACTGCCTGACATTTCTGTGCTGAAATAGTACTAGCCATTTTGGAGGTAAATGAGCATCAGACTCCAAATGTAATTATGCCTGTGAGAGTATGCGTAGATTCTCAGGTGGCTTATGGAAGTAGAACCATTTTCTCCCATTTTGTTCATGCTTTCAATACTATGACAATTACTGCTCACTAAAAGCTTTAACTGAAGCCATATCAAAACATTTAGTAGATGTTGGGCCACAGTTGCATAGCTGCTTATCATATCTGCAACTGTGGAATAGTGTGAACTAGAAAGCCTTTGCCTTTAAAAAAGCAATTCCACATACTGTTAGATACAGGAGTATATATAGCTAGGTAGAATAACAACTAAAAAAGATGGATGGGCCTTTAATCCCATGCAAGTGAAGATAGCATGTTTATTTATTATTTTCTGAGCATAATACAGCAGGCATGTTTCCACATACCCTGCAAGTGTGTGATTAATATGTGAGTTTTATGTGCTCTTATATTATTATCTGTAAAGAAGAACATATGGACAGTAAAATATGTGCTGTAGTTCATCAACAATTTGGGAGGATAAATAATACTGGGACAACAATGTGGGCAGCCCTGGGGAAATCTGTGGCTTCAATGTCAATGCAGTCAAAAGCAGTCACTGCAGCTGGGCCAGTGTCATCTTTCCTGTCTGGCTTCAGGATGATGCAGCTGTTGTGCGAGTTGCAGACCACAGTATTCTCCCTGATGAGGCTGATTGCTGAAGAGGATGTTTAACCATCAAGGGACAGCCTCAGTCCTGGCTCTCTGATGCACAACTTTGCCCAGCAAAACCTTACCAGCTCTGAATCCTTTCCAGAGCCTCATCCTGAGTGGCTGCTACTGTGCCCCTTGTGGACTGGGGCTGAGAGAGAAGATGTTTTCTTCAGGGCCTGTAACAAAGTGGATTTAGTCTGTTCAGATTGAAGGCATTTAGTCTTCATTTTACACCACTGCCAGACTTTCATCCAGGGTAGAAGAACAGGAGGGGAAATCAGTCCTACAGCAGCGAGGAAAAAGGAGTAACTGGTAGGACTTAGCAATGGGAAAGCACCATGAGCTGGATAGCAGGATCTGAAGTACTATTATTTGCCTTTTTCATAGAAGATTTGATAGAAGTGACTTTATTTATTATTTTTTTTTCTTTTTTTTGGGGGGGGGAAGGGAAATGCTGTTTTAATACTGTCATTTTAAGCCAAATTCTAGTGTCCTCAAAGCTGTCTTCTCAGCTACCTCTGATTTATGCTGGCATAAAGCTCTCTTGGTTTCAGGGGAGCTAATCTCGGTTTACTTAAAGTGCTGTAAATCAAAAAGAATATGGAAAAAGAACAGCTCAAAGTCAGGTTAATGGGAATATGACCTGAGCAGGGCCCAAGTACAGTAGCCATTAGTGTGCAATTCAAAAAGGACCTTCATCTTCAGAAATAGTTGCCAAAAGCCTACATCTTTTTCCTTTACAGTCTTTGACCTCACCAGTCTTAATTTACGTTTCTGTCTATTTCCACCAAGCTGCTAATTTTAACCTGTCTTTCTATGTCTCCCTCTATATGAAATTACTATATGATCTCTCTCCTTTTCCTGTCCTTCCTATCCTAGAGACAGATATCCTCCAGGAGATTCCAGTTACAGTACCCTTCCATGTGGTCCCACCCTGAAAAGATGTTTGGAAGGGCTGTTCTGTGGTTATTCTTCCCCAGAGCATGCAACAATAACACGGTCTTGATGTTGAAGAAAGAGTGACACATCCAGGCAGACACGGATGATCATTAATGCAGCATGGAAAGAATTACAGATGGAAGAGAGTAGCCATAAAGTTTTAAAGATGAAGCTGCTTCTGGGTAGCCTGACTGAATGAATCACTGAAGAGTTTTTATAGCTGTTTAAATTTTGATAAAGTAGAATAGTTTCAAAGGACTTGACATTGGAAATTTTGAACTGATATAATAAAAGGCCACAAAACCCATCTCCTTGGAATGAATGAACTGTGATTTTGCTGAAATGTCACATTTTCCTTTCACAGGAAAGGGACCATTTTCACAAATCAGAGAATTTTCAAAATCATTTTCTCAGCTATAATTGGAGATTAAGCAATAAAATAGTTTTGGTTAGAAAACAGGAACTTTTTTTCTGTAAGGGCAGTGAAAAACAGTTGTATCAGTACTATTCTCTTATTGGAGAAGTGAGTTGTGGTTATGGCTCAACAGACCCTGGAAAATGTTCAGCAGAAATAATGCCAGAAATATCACATGGAGGAAAACCCTTCATTCTCCATAAACTCCCCTCTTCTATTGAAAGCGGCAGTTACAAGCTTCTTGTTGAATAATATTATGGAGACACCTACTTGCCCTGTACTTAAGGGTTTGTCAATGCTTCCATTATAACCTCTCTTTTTAGGGGTTCTTTTAATTGCAAAATTTTGCTTTGGATTGAAAGCTGGTGTAAGATCATAGTAAAAAAGCATGGGTTTTTTTTTTTTCATCATAATTAGTTATTCTTCAAATTTGATTGCTGGGAAAAAATATAGACTACAAAACTTAAAAGAAAAGATATTTCAAAACACACTTTTCATACATTCCAGATTCATGTCAGCACTTAAAGAGCAAAGACATTCAACATTAAAACTGGAATCACAGTGGTCTTTTAACAGTGGGTGATCTCTCATTCCATATGGGCTGTCTACAAAGGTGTGAGTTAAGTATGGAGTTACAGTCTTAACTCTGAATTTCCTTACCTTTGTGAGTTTAAGACAGATGCTTAACGCTCTTTGAATGTAGTGGTTTATATACTTTTACTTTGAATGTAGTTTTTGGACATTATGCCCAGAACTGTTTTGAAAGTCTTTCCCCAGAGGCAGGAAAACGAAAGTATGTTGTCATTTCCCACTGCTCCCTCAAAGGAGGGGTTTTGTTTGCTGTTCTGGATTACTGTTCTGTTTTTTTTTCCCCTCAGTCCAAACCTTTGAGCAGCCCCATTAAGGTATATATGAACTGGTTTTTATTTCTCCTGGTGAAGACATGAGGTATATGTATTACTTTCTGTAACCCAATGAGATATTAAAATATTATATGATACTTTACTATTTTTATCTGTGTTCTGTATGAACATTTTGAAATTTTGCTTAAAGGTATTTTGGAAGCTGTAGTGGAAGGACAGAAGGAAAAAAAGAAAGGAGGAAAGGGGAAGGGAAAGGGGAAGGGAAAGGAAGAAAACACTAAGAAAGGAAGGAAGAAAGAAAGAAAGAGAGAGAGAGAGAGAATTTTTTTCTCCTATTGGCATTAAGAGAATGATTTTATAAGTGGTTTCAAAATAAACCACATTTTGCTGAATCAAAATCTTTCATATGTATGGTAAAACCATCATGAAGGGCCATGCTTTGACCATGAGTATCATGAATCTGGTTGGAAAATATTTTTATAATTTTAATTAACTCTTCCTTATATTGTTGAAAGGTTTATCAAGCAGTATTTTTATTATCTGCAAAAGGTGGGCCGTAGTGTTTTCTGTTTCACTGCGTATTTATTGGTTTCTTACAGCAAATTTAAAGTTTACCTAAAATATACACACTATTAAGGAATGTTTATGACCATAGCACTTTAATAAAGGAAAATATCTGCCTCCTTCATATAATAACCGTCAAAGTCAATTAACTGAGAATCTAATCCAAAATGTGTTAAAGTCAATCAGTCTATGAGGACAATAGCAGAACATGCAGCCTCCAACTACTACGGGTGGAAGTATTTGCTAAAATCTAAGCATCCAAATAGTACAAATAATGTTAGCTTCTGGCACTTTTGAAGCTAGCTGTCCTTAACCCTTCCCGTTCCACCATAGAGATCTTTGCACAATCAAGGCCTGAGTGATTTTTGGTGTTTGTCATCTTTGAGTCTCAATGACTTGGTCACATTTACTTGTAGCGAGTCTTTCTGGAAAAGCTAGTGACTACTCCTTTTGCTACCTCTGTTTAGTCACAATAGTTTCAGCTGCAGATAATCATTTCATACATTCTTTTTTAAGCTGCTCATAATGTTTTTGTTTTGTTTTGTTTTATTAAATCCTTTTTCTAGGCTGAAATTTTCCAGCTGCTTTCGAGTCCAGAGGGTAAATATTGGAACATTTGAGTAAAATCCCTTTAACCACTTTTACATCATTGACAAAGTCTTCTGAAGCCAATGGAAAGATGCCCGTTGTCTTCAATATTCTTTGGATCACACACTTGCTGTGTGAAAACGAGGTTATTTTTGTAGTTTAAACTCAGATATTCTTCACCATCATGGGCTATAAATTATCCAGGAGGAGTTTTTGCTAGCACAGAATTTATAATCACCACAGGCAGGAGCTTTTCCCAACAGCTACACTTCATTCCTACTTTACCTACTTCCTCTTTAACATCAACATCATTTATACTTTTATACATCCTATTCATTTATGAACTGAGATACAGAATCTAAAGATGCATGATTCTGTCAGAGAGGCACCACCTTTGCTGTGAAATGAAGAGCATTATTTTACAATCAACCATTCACATATAATATGATTATAAAAATTCTGATCAACTGACAGGTCATGTAGAATGAACTTTTATCAACGGGCATCTCAATTGGTGCATTAGTTGCAGGAATGGGATAAGTTAGGGGTACAAAGAGGAAAGGACTTGGCATGCTTGTGCATGATTCTTCAGACCTTGGAGAAAAAGTATGCATTGGTAGCTACTAAAATATACAGATGAAGACAATGGACATGAGGAAATCAACAGATCCAGCCTTAGATACCATGCACCATAGTTACAGGTTGGTGAAAGTTTTTCAACAAGTATTTAATTCACTGCAAAATAGTGTGCTGATCCAGTAAATAGTCTTGAATTTGAACTGAATTTCCCAAATAGTTCTGATGCTTTAAAAGGATATGTATGTATATATGGAAGACTATATAAAATCAAGGAAGAGGAGAAAGAAGTAGAGGTTTTACTTTTTGATCCACTCTTAGAGTTAGCAGAATGCTTTTCTTCCATAGATTGCCCTTCTTAGGACAATACAATAAATCTGACAGGATACTGATAAATGAGAATGATTGTATAGTCTAAGGGTTAATACACCCCAAGGAGAGCTCTATTCTATAATTCAGAAATATATCTTATAATGTAATGCCTAATGGAACTCTGCCACCAAAGAATGCTTTCTAACACCACTAGAGAGATTTTTCCAAGCTGCAAAGTTCATCAGACAAAATGCTGATCCCCTGCCTTTGGGACAGGGGAAGTACCCACTTAGGCTGTTTGAGGACTACAGGTCATCTTGCTTCTATTTCTTAACTTTGTCGAGAGACAATTGAAATCTTTTCTTCCAGACTGAGCTCAAAATTTAAAGTAAAAGCTTTCTGGTTTTATCCAGGAAAAAACTCTCATTTGAATCTTGTACATCTTTGAAAACTAATTTTGGTCAGTCCCATTACTATTTGCCCTTCTTCTAAAAAGCAAGGTTATGGCAGTGGCTTTCCCACAGACACAGCGATTTAACAGGTCATCTGTTAAAATGCTAAATAGTTGCCTGTTAAAAATGCAGTGCTGCATTTAGAAAAAGTCAGGCACATCGCCGCCTGAAATACAAGGCTAAAACTCACAGAGTCATAAAGAACAGCACAAGTAATCTCAACCTCCCTGCTCACAGCCAGCTGATTTGTTGGAATCTATCTCAGACTTTCACCTTGCAACACAGAAGTTTCACTGAGCCCAGTCATGTCCAGAACTGCATCTGACTAATCGAAAAGCTGTTATTAAGATCAGAATGAAGAATTATTGAATGCACAAGGCAAGTGAAAAATTGCAGGATCTTCATTCTGTAGTTTGCTGCATTTCTTTCATTCAAACTATACTAGATAACACTCATAATGGTTGTAGAATAAGAAAAGGGAAATATTTTCTATACACGAGTAGAGTACTCAGATGTTTTCAGCTATCTGGCAATGCAGTCATGAGAGTGTTTGTGGTATGCCAACTGGAGTTATCTCAGGCAATGTAAGGGTCCCTAATGACAAGCTGTAAAATGTATGTATCTCCTGAGCCAACCCACATCTAATTTTCTGAGTAGAACAAAAAAATACAACAAAATATTTCAAAAATGTGAGCAAGCCATTTGATAGGAAGCTTTTCGGTTTTGTTTTTTTTTTTTTTTTTTTTTTTTTTTTTTGCTGCTTTTCTAGCCAGAAAGGAAAGAGGAGATAAGTTCTTTTAGAAAAACTTTCTCACAATCAGTTTTGGGTTTTTTTTCCAAGAGTTAAGACCCCAGTGGGAAAATATTTGTAACAAAAAGACAAGATAAAGAAATGAGAGACACTGAAAGCAAAGGAATGAAAAGTAATAGGATATATTCTCTTAAACAGGTTTTAGGCAGAGATAAGAGAAAAGGCTAGGAATAAAACTGAAATAAAAGAGTTCCTGCATCTGTAAAGTGCAAGTGGACAAGAGATCAGACAATATGTAAATAATTTTTAGTCTTTCATATCTGAAGCACTACATTTAGAGGGAATTTCAGGGCAGAGGAAGAGACCAAAATGGCACACTTGTAGGTTGAGGAGGCCTAGATCTATTTCAGGCACTAGAGTGCTTCTGCCTTCTGTAGTTGTGAATGATTCATCCTAATTGAAAGCTTTCTTCAAAATAGAAGACTAAGACTGAAAAAGAGTGGAAGGAAAGGAAGAAGGCATCCCAATTTGTGAGGAAGGGTAGTGGACGATCTCTAAACTGTATGTTTACCAGAAAAAGGTGTTAAGTGTATTTGGCACAGCTTGGAAGCTGAAGTGTTTGTTATCTCTGTCAATTGCCCGTGGGTTAACTACAACACCAAAAGCTCACTGTGCTCCTGTCAGCTAGAATGCATTACAATAGTCAAAAGAGAGAGAAACACCTGAGCTTGCACCTGCATTTAATTAGCTGGTCTGGCAATAAGGGTGTGAAAGAGCTGCTCCAGAGCATGCAGGGAGGAGTCTCTAAAATTTGGGTAGGTGTCCAATTCTTGTTCTTATTTTTAAATCTTTTTTCCCCATGGCTGATTGAAATAAAACAGCTCATTTAGAAGATTCGAACATTCATGTGGCTCTTTTCTAAGGAGCACTGAATGCAATTCAATAGTATGTAGGTGCTGTTAGTTTTCTTCTTTCAGATCAGCTTTAATTGACACTGATGATGTTGAAAAAACATCTGAGAAAAAGCTTAGCTCAGTTGTTATCTATTCTATAATACAGTTATCTCTTATCATTATTCTTGAAGAAATTACACAACTGGAAGAGGAATATAACTTATTTGGAGCTGCAAACATATACAATACTGCTAAAATGAAATTAATTTAAAATATCATGGCTTGCCCCCACAACAACTTCCAATAGAACCCTTTTCCTGGACTCTGTTGGAAATTGGGGAATTCCCTAGAATTTTAAATTCTTTTCAACATTTAAAAGCAATTGCCTTGTAGGAGACTCCTGGGTAATAAAGATGTTTTCATTTTTACTGGAGAAACTGAAACCTAAAATTCCTTTCTACCTTTTCAAGCTCAGTGTTGAAAGCAAGAGATTTTATTTCATGTGTGTCCAGGTTATTTACATTGCTTTGCTGGTTTGAAACGTTTTTACGTCCATCCTAGCTTATTCCTGACCAGGTTACTTTTTAGCTCTCAGAATTGTTTGAACAGTTTCCAAACAGGAAAAACCCAATAAAAATAAGTAAATAAATAAAAATACCCACCACCCTATATAAAATATAAATTATATAAAAATATAAATTTTATAAAAATAAAAATCTTTACATATAAAAATATTCAACAAGAAAACTCTTGGGTTTTATACTTGAGACTTTAAAACAGTGGTGACTTTCCCACTGATTTCATTGGATGCAGGATAAAATACCAAGGACTTAGCGAGGGCTGAGGATCTGACCAGTAAAATCTATCAATCACTTCTTCAGGCTCATGGATGAAGTATAACTCCAAATTTACACCACACACACCTAAGTCTGGCTTTTCTTTCTCAGCCTACATAAGATTACTGTTGGGCTCAGTGAGCACGGAGAGTGTTTTTTGGAGGAAAACCAGTCAGTTCAGGAACTGATGTCTTTGCTGCTCACTAAATACCCAGGCTTATTGCTTATGAGGCTTTAGACACGTCTTAATCAAATGGTAATGCAAGTAAGGTGATATTCCCAAATTTTTATTTTTTCTTTTCATAAGTGAAACTGTGTAGGTTGGGGAAAGACTGGCAAATTAAAGTCTGTATTAAATAACCTATCTTTATGTCTGTAGGTAGCCAGACTACCTTTATTATTCTCTTTCAGAAATCCTTTAAACAGTTTAAAACAATTTTCACAAAGGCCTTACGGTGGAACTTTTGTTTGATTGCATTCAGCCTTGCTACAGTTGTAGCTTTAAGCATACATGACTCAAAAAAGCTTTTATTTATGTATCCCTCCCTATTCAATGTGTGTGAATCAGGTTGCCACACACTTTTTTGGGCAATGATTTACACTCCTCATGCATATAATCACCTGCAGAATGTGAGTCATAGAGAACGTTTTTGAACCCTAAACCTCTGCAGGCCCGCAAAGGAGCTGGGCTCCTCCTCCTCCTGGGGAGGTGTTAGCAGCCTTGTGGTCTTGCACAGATTCATTCTCTAATTACAGTTCACAGCAGGTGTTTTCTAAATCATTCTTCTCAGGTGAAGCAAACTATTCCTACAGAAAAATATTAACCAGAAGGCATGCTTGAATTTTCAGGACACATTGAATGTGTCCCTCAGTACCTTTAGCAAAGCACAGACTTTATTAACCTTCTCCTTTACAAAAAAAAAAAAAAAAAAGAAAAGGAAAAAAAAAAAAAAGAAGTAAATAATGATCCTGCTGTTGAATCCTCTTGGATCAACCTACCTGCAAATTGCAGATCTGGGATTGTATTTCATGCTTCAGCTTGCAGGTCTACTTTGCCGTAATATTATTAGAAGCAGTGACTTCTGCCTCTCACCTGCACTCCACAGCTCCCGCTGCTCTCAGCTGTCAGATGTGGTTCTTTGTAGGTCCCCAGTGCTTGGAGCATATCTTCTTGGGACATGTTAAAGAACAACAAAACCAGAGCATTTCCTGAAAAAGTCAACCTAGCAGCATTCTTGCAGGATTCTGTAGGTTTTCTCTGCTGCACCTACTTATTTATTTCTGTTTTCCTCCTTTTTTTTTTCTTTTTTTAATTTTTGATTTCTGTTTGTTCGAGTAAATGTGGAGTTTGTCTCCACACAGATAAAAATACTAATATGATCCACCTGAACACTAAAAAATTGAACAACAAGGGATATTTACAGAGAGATGGCAGCCTGTTCTGTACAATGTCATTGTAACCATTGTATAGCCCTTTTAAAATTTTAGTCCTTGCCATTTCAAAATAAAGTGGCAAGAACAATTTCAACTTAAAGATATTCCTCCTTCCTTTCCTTTCAGCAGGAGAAAGATCTGTATGATGTCCCTTAAAAATTATATTAAAGATCTTAATAGTCATTTTTATGAGGGAAAAGAAAGGTGTTAGCTGAGATACGATAAAGGGGGTTTAACTGTTAAGATCTGAAACAGATACTTTGCAGAAAATACAAAGTAAACCAAAAAAGGCAAGTGCAAGACTGAAAGTGAAGGTTCTTCCTTGTTGCATCCCTCCTTAAGAGTTATCTTCACAGCACATGATCTTATAGTTGGTGCTAGTATACATACAGCAAATGTGTACCACTAGGGTTGTTTCAGCATTGTATCTGAGCAGTCAAGTGTTTATGGCCATAAGGCAGCAAAAGATGCAGTCTGGAGCAGCTAAGATGAAGTTTATTAGTTTAGTTATTTTTGTTTACATTATATTAGAGAAGAGAAATAGGAAGGACCAGGAATAACATGGTCAACAGGTGATGGTGCATGGGAGCCAGAGCAGTAATAACAATCTCATTTTCCAGGAAGATCAGGGCTTAGCTGAAACCAGCAACAATGTCAGAATCATTTAGTCCTTTCTAGCACTTCCCTGTGAAGCCCTCAGAATCAGATAGAAAAGATGTGCATTGTCCCAGTACCTTCCTGAATCCTGCACCCCTCTCCTTTGTCCTTTGGTGATTTGTGTGATAACCTCCTTACGGGATGAAAGTGCAAGCTGTTCTTTTTTTTTATTATTTGTTGAATCTTTTTGCTTTATTTCTACCACCCCCTGTTTTCATATGCAACTTGACTAGTTATAAGGTACATTGGTTTTGCTATTTGTCTAGCTGTAATTTTGAGCAATTGTGTAGGTTTTGTCATAAATAATTATCTACAATAACACTGAGCTCAGGTTTTGTTATCATGGCCAGCTGAGGACACAACCAGTACAGAGAGTGCAAAGTCACAATATGAACACCTTTGTGTTCTTCCAGTTCTTAAAACAGCTCCAAATTGCACTCAGGGCTCATGGAAGCAGGAGGGCTCTGGCTAAAGACCAGGCACTGAGCTCGGATGACAGCTAGTAATGTCCCAGCATAACTGATTTGAACATGACATGATTCCTTCAAGACATGGGAGATTTCCAAATGGCCTCTTTAAACAACTTTTGATTTTTTTTTTACGCTTTTGGGCAATATGGCCCAGACAGAGCCTCCCAACAGTACCAAAATGCTACTCAGCAGGGGTCATGATGAGAGTTAAGTGTTATCTGGTAAATTAGACTTCTATGAGCCTCAGAGCTGAAAATCTAATTCTGAGATCAGATGTGGCAAAAAACAGGAAGAGAAATTTTCAGTAAGAGAATTACACTTTTAATATGCTGTTCTCTGCCTGTGGCTCTGCGGATAAAATAATTTTCTACCATATAGCAGTGCTACCTGCTATCATGCCCAGAAGCATGGGTAGAGTTTATTAAAAAAGATGTTAAAAGACTGCTGTTAAGGATGCCAAATCAAGCAGTTAAGAAGTAAGAAATGCCAATAATCAGATTGGCTCACCAACGGCTTTCCTGAGCCTAATGATGTAGCCTTTAATTATACAATGATAATATCCCCCTCTTTTTTTCTCTTCCTTTACTTGATCACTGCGTGAGCTTTGCTCATCCTGATCCAATATTCAAAACACTCCCACTTCATTAAGTGTTTCAGGGGTCCTTAAATGGTATATTTGTTTCATTTTTTATTTTTGTTTTACAAAATTTATTCTCACAAGAAGATCGGAAAGACCATTCCTATGATTTCCTAGCATTATTAAGTGAACATTGTATTTGATCTTGATTTCCTGCTCATATTTTTGATAGCTCAGACCATATTGGTGAGCTGAAAAAGATCTAACTACTCCAATCACACGAAGGACAGATCATAATTCATATGCACAAGCAGGAAGAATTACAATTTCATTCATTTTCATTTCCTAACTTCTGAGTACTTGGCCTGGCAGAGTTATCTTATTTTTAACAAAATAGGAAACAACAAAACCCCCCAAAACCCCCAAAACAAACAAATGAAAAAACCCAAACCAAAACAGAAAAGCACAACTAAATTATATTATGGGCCATTTTCATGGCATCTCTTCTGCTGCTGGATGACCACCTTGCCTGATTGTTTGCACTTTATTCACACCTCAGTGTTGCTAACATTTGAAGAAGATAGAAAATAGAGAAGCAATTAACATTTCAGGATGGCAACAACTTCCCTCTTGCACACTTCCATATTCTTAATTTACAAGGCTGCCTGCCCTGCTACCACCAATTGATTCTCTAGTGCAATAGCTATTCTTTAAAAGGAAAAAAATTCCTGACAAATCAGTACTCTTAAAATCTGACTATAAAAAAAAAAAAGAAATCAGAGGAAATAAAGACTAGTAGCTAAAAGTCTACTGCTTAACATTTTACTCCTTGTTATAACTGTTGCTGTTTCATGGCAGCTAATATATAAATTCTAAACTGCAATGCTATAATGTATTACCAATTATCTGGTAAATATAAAAATTGTTGATGCTTTATCTTTATGGTTTATTACGTTACCTATACAACTTATTTCCTATAGCAGATATTGCATATATAACTTCAATGTACCCTATCTGAATCTTGAAATATATGTCAAATATAAGGCAATTCTTAATTTCAAAAAGATATTAAACCACAAATCCATCTTTGTAATCAATCCCACAAAAGAAAAAGCTTCACATTTTCACAGGTATTGTATGCAGATGAATGTATAGTAAACTTATTAGCAGGTTGTCTTACATCATATTTTTCTATGCAGTGTTATAAACTGAAAAATATGATCAGGAGGAAAATGCAATATGAATTAATAATAATACTGTTGGATACATTGTTCTCTGAGAAACAGCTTTTGCCTACTTTCACAGGAAATGTCCTCATGGTGTCGTCACCTACTTTCCAGCGCAGAACAAATAGACTGCGCTGTAAACTTGAAATATCTAAATGCAGATGCCTCAAGCACCAGAGGTTCAGTAATTTCCGAACTATTTATCACTGTTGAATTCTGTAGAAGTGGAATTTATTGCCTCCAGGCCTTAAACTGACCAAACAGTGAATACAATAGAAAAGAAAATCTGCTGAATATGCATCTTCACACAAGTCATTTCTTGTACATTAACTTCATGAGTAAAGCGTTCTCTTTAAAAGCCTTGCAGTAGACCAGCAATTTCTTGCATCTCCTGTTTTTCTTCATTTTTCACATGTGTTAGCTGATATTTTTCTCCATCCTTTTATCAGTAGTTTATATAGGAAACAGTGTCCACTCAATTTCCATCTTTTGTTAATATTATAGGTTGGAATTTTTTTACATAAGATGCAAGTTTTGGTTGTTTTTTTCACAGTTGGGTCCATAGCCTTTCTTATTTCTGATTAAAGTATTCTCTTGTAAATGTCCCGCTTTCTTTCCCCTTAGCTTTGTGATTACTTCTGTCACAAAAATGTCTGTAGGTCCTAGACAAGACTGGGAATCCATCATGTTATTTTCTTTCTAAACACCTGATAAGAGGCAGGATCTTTTCACTGTTATAATCTCTATGGACAAGATAGGTAGTAGATGGCAAAACACCATTATTATGATCATCTTTGTTTTATATATGAAGAATGGAAGACACAGAAGAGGTCTGGGTATTTTAGTGCAAAGTTATGTATTTGAACACCTTTAAATACCAGCCTGTGGAGGAGCTGCAAAATTAAAGTACAGGCAGTTAGAAGCATTCCATAGCTCTAACTACAAAATACTTAAAACCTGAGAACAAGATTCACTGTCCTTCTTTCTTGCATGATATGGCTGGAGGATCCTTTCTGTTTTCTCCCACTGTTGGAAGATATGCCAGAAGCAGGCAGGTCCCCTGCTTTTCCTCACTGCCCTCTGTGTGCAGAGAGGCTGCCCCATTCACCACCTCCTCCCTAGACCCTGCTGTTGCTCAGCAAGGTGTGCCTTAGTATCCTCCTCCTGTTTGGGAACATGACAAGAATATTTTTTACCCCAGCTTTTGTCAAAATTGTACAGCTGAAATCCTAAGTATTGTTTTGTTGACAGCTACTGTACAGCACATATGTTGCACAGCTTTCTTCTTGCGCTCACCCATTCCTTTCTTCATATGTTTCAAGGGCATCTGGTTCCTTGGGAAAGACCTTTGAAAATATACTATAATTAGCTTTGCTGCTTACAAGACACTTGCATTGTCAGACCCTGTATTGTTACTTGAAAATACTCATAAACATCAGTGTCTATCGTATTCTTTCCTCTCCAGCCTCACAGCTACTATTATTTGTGTGTTGCTTTTCTTGGAGATTTTTTAGTACTGCACTAGGTTTCAGGTACTAATATATATTCTTCTTTGTATGCGTAGCAATACAAATATTTACTGTTATGTATCATTGATATGATTCAGAAATTATGCTTCATGAAGGCTCAGAGGGAAGGTTTTCAATATTTTAGCATATTCCTCATAGTTTTATATTCATCATCAATAAGAGAGTGTCCTGGGTTCAGCAGTAGCAGTCATTTTTCTCCTTCTTAGTAGCTGGTGCAGTGCTGTGTTTTTGACTTTTGGCCTGGGAACAGCACTGATAACACCAATGTTTTCAGTTACTGCTTAGTATGTTTTGGTCTGACCAAGAACTTTCTGAGTCTTATGCTCTGCCAGGGAGGAGGGGGAGCCGGGAGGAAGCAGAAACAGGACATCCGACCCAAACTGACCAAAGAGGTATTCCATACCACAGCACGTCATGCCCAGGATGTAAAAACAGAGGGCAGATACCAGGAAGGGCGGGGTGGAGGGTGCATTGCTTGGTCGGGCTGGGTATATGTGGTGAGCGATAGTATTTTTTTCCCTTGTATTTCTCTAATCATTATTATTACTGGTGGTAGCAGCAGTGGTTTGTGCTGTACCTTAGTTACTAAACTGTTCTTATCTCAACCTGTGGGAGTTGCATCCTTTCGATTCTCCCCCACATCCCTCTGGGAGCTGGGGGGAAGAAAGAGGGGGGAGTGAGTGAGCAAACTGTGTGGCTGAGCAGACAAACCACCACAGAGAGTAACCCAGAGCATTTTATACGTATATAAGGCTGAGTAAAACTGATCTATTCTTTACCAAATTCATACAAGTGAATTTTGAATATAGACTACAAACATCCTTGAGTTTTGCAGTTGAAGAATATGTCTACAAGTTAATCGGTCTCAAGTTACATCCATATTGTCATGATTGTAGCTCCACATATGACTCAAAGATAAGTTATACATGTTCAGATGTCTCACATTCTGCCTATTTTGGAGTGAACTAGCTTGATTTCCAAGGGAAAAACACAGAAGCAATGTGGTAGTTTATAGTCCAACATGCTTCCTACAGGCAATATGGACACAGGTGACTGGGTAATTTGGATTTCAGTTCTAAAAGGGTATGAAATTACCAAAAGCTTTGTACTTATACCCTCCATGGCTATACTCAACTATAAAATGGATATAACATTTTTTTTTTTCTTTACAACATTCACCATGTTGCTTTTGAAAACTCTTCATTTGCACTGTAAAGAGAACCTTATCTTGAGGATATGGAAATAATTATGTTCACTGGAAAAATCTTGCAATGATACTAAGAGACGAAGTAACAAATATACTTGGCTATACGTAAGCAGTGTACAGAAACTGGTATTATGAATGACAAGTGTAGCCTATTAAAATATTTAACTTGCAAACACACAGGAAAAAAGCACATTATGTATTAAAATTGCTTGTACAATGGAAGGGTGAATTCCCAAGTGTTCAACTGATAGGACTTTGCTGTACAGAAGACAAAGCAGAGGGTTTGTATATAAAATAAGACAGACTGAGAGTCTGAATCAAGGAGAGAAACACTCAGGATAGCTGTTCTCTGCTGAAAACAGGAGAAGCTCACTCTCCAGCTCTGAGGGAGTGTGGGAGGAATGTGGAGCGTATATAACTCACCTGGTAATGAATAGCTTTTGCTGTAGAAAAGTCCTGCTCCCACCACTATTTTCCCCTCCAAGAGCAACTGCAGGGCTAGTCCTGAACTCCAGTTCCTGCCTGGCTTGGTACATTGGGGCAAAAACCATGGGAGGGTGGTGACACATGTTTGTCTTGAAGGGCTCTCCAGCTGAGTTTTTATATTTCACTGAATATTTCCATAAAATTACACATTTTTCAAATTAATTTCATTGCAAGTGGGAATATTTTTGTGCAGCCAGCAACTCACCAGCCTTCTCTAGCATCATTTGAATTTCTGACACTTAGTGTAGTTTGGTTTGCCTTTGGTCTCTGCTGGTTGCTTTAAGCTATGCAGACAGGTGGTTGACTTTAAGGTCTCCAAAATTAACATGTAGAGGATAGCCTGTGGACATGTTTTCTATGTAAAGGTAAACATCTTTTTTTATGTAAGAATTGATTCACACTTCTATATATTCACATATTACTAATATTGAGCCTAACTCCTCAACATAAAAGGTTTTGCATCCTTTTTTCCTTGATATTTCCTTAATTCTCTTATATGAATTCTCCATTTTTTACTCTGAGCCAATCCAGCTTCCAGTGAAGATGATAGTATAATCAGTCACTTCAAACATACCAGGTTTCTGACCCACAGAATAATTTACAACACAAAGCCAATCCTCATTTTGGTGGTGCAGAGACTCCCTGTCTACTGAATTAGTATAATCCCTTCTGCAACAGAAGGAGAATTAGAATGGGTACATTACCACATTAAGCTGTTGCTTCAACTGTGAAGGAATTGAACAGGAACAGCTTCCACAGAGTAGCCTACCAGTTGGGGCAGGGAGAGGTGGTGAATGTTAGTCTGCTGGGGCTCCTGAGTTTCAGCAGAGTTCTGATATTCTCCCCATGAGGGACTCGTGCATTCCCTGGGGTAGACCTCTGTTGTGCAATCCTGCCATGGTCACATCTATCCTAGTGAAAGATCCATCTAATGTGGCCCAGACTTGCAAAAGGCTTCAATGAATCTGCATTTTTTTCAGTGAAAAATGATTTGTCAGGAAATTCCTATCTCTGTCTAATGAGGCTGAATATCAGAAAGTGATTCCAGAGCAATGATTGCATGCTCAGTGGACACAAATACATGTAGTGATGTTCTTCAGTGTGGGAAAAAAGTACAGACTTGCAAAAATTATAATACCATTGGTCTCTCTCAGTCTCTCAACTGCCTCTCAAAACAGTATAATTTGAGAGTTCCCTGTTAGGTGTGCATGTACAACACGTTTGAAAGGGCAGGACAGTGGATGGCACTTCGCTGGTTTAAAATGCACAGTTCAATTTATGGCAAACTAGCATTTCTTTGGTGAATTGTGTAGAGTAAGCAGACTGTTCATGGCAGCCCTATGAATAATAATGGTGTTTTTTATCATGATGCTTTTGTACCTCCTGGATATTATTACACAAGCTTGTTCTACAGTGACTATTATTCAGTTGCAATTTTCGGAGAAGCTAAAGGTTGCAAGTTCAGTAGAAAAAAAGTGCTTTCTCACCTTTCGTATTTATTTCTGTATTTACAACAACTGTCAGTTTAGCATCTCGTAGTGACCTAGTCCTTTATCCTCTATCTGTGTGGAAGGTGGAGATTCCGAAGAAAGATAGGCAGAGTTTTACAAAGTCATCTCTCAGACAGTTTTTCCCTTCTTCTTCCCTCTCTCCTTCACCGGTCTTTGCTCCTTCTATCCACTTGCTGTTAATCCAGCAATCTGTTAACCATATATATATATATATATATATATATATATGTTCCCATTTAACACTTTCTCTGAGGAACCTGACCTCCTTGTCTCCACATCCCTGATGAAGCTGCTAGCAGCCCAAAATGTTTAATAAAATGCACAGGAAGAGGACAGAGAGACAAAGAAACCATAAATCCGGAGAGTTCTTGAGATCATGAGTTCATGAGTTCTGAATCTTCGTCTTAGCACATTCTTATCCAGGAGCTGAAATTGTGTTGTGTTACCACTTCCTAAAGGGCTGGTGAAAGAGGAGGTAGTCAGTTCATATCTATCTCCTTTGTTAGTTGGTAACTCCCACAGGCTATCAGTTATGACCTCTAGACGAAGGTTAAGATCATTCAGAAATAGCCCATAGTTTGGGTGCCCTGAAAGTGTCCCTGGATGCCCTTCGTGCTTCAGGGCTCTGAAGGTAAGTGTGGGTGCTTCCTGAATACAAAGGTATTCAAAAGCAGCCAGTGGAGACAGCAAAGATGAGGCCACACTGTGGATCAGATAAGACATTAACGTCCTTAGCCAGGCAGATCTTTTCAATGCAGTGATTTTCTGCACTACTGTATTAGTTAAAAGTAATCAGTGTTGAAAGTCATGATGCTGGTGTGAACAATTTTGTTCATTTGTAGAGAGAGAGCTGTAGTGTTTGTGTAAGAAAATCTAGACAAGTCCAGAGAATACAGGGGTATAGATTGGGTTAATGATTCAGAAATGTGCTCACTAGACTATACCATAAAGGATAGTAACTCTAGTATGATCATCTTTCTTTTTTTTTTGTTTTCCACCAGTGATAGTTTGAAGCAATTTCAACCTAATGCTATTTTATATGATCTTACCTGGGAAGCTGTTTTGCTTTTGTCCATTGTGCACAAAATGCAGCAGACAGAATGCCAGCTAATTTCCACCGCTGTTTTCAGCTGCTGCTTATTCTTGGATGCTTGCTCCCTCTGTGAATGATTGTGGCTACTAATCACAGAATAGTTGATTATTAAGGGTTGAAAGGGACCTTTAAAGGTCATCTAGTCCAAAACCCCTGCAATGAGCAGGGATATCAACTAGATCCAGATGCACCCTAGCCCCCTAGCCTTGAATGTCTCCAGGAATGGCGCATCCACCTCCTCTCTGGGCAATCTGCTCCAGTATTTATCACCCTCATTGTAAAAGCTATAGGACAAGAAAATGCCCATCACAAATGTGTATGTCCAACCTTAAATATATGCAATATCATTACTTAGGAAAATTTTGAATATCTTTTTTCTTTTTTTTTTTAATTTTGTTTTTTTTTTTTTTTTCATATAGGTATAACATGTGATTTTATTGGTTTTCCTCGTGTTAATTGAATTCTTCCTCTTCTGCTTGTTAATTGATGATTTTTCTGTTAACTCAAGCACAGAATAATAAATCATTTCTCATTTGAACAAAGCCCTGCTTAGGATATATTGGGTCTTTGAGTGTACTTCACTGAAGTCTTTAATACAAATATGTCTCCATCTTGGGAAAATCTATGAGAATGCATCACAGGATCTATGAGCAATTTCATCCATTGATTTCTTTATCTTTTTCTTCTTGCGTATTCATACATGCTTCTGGAAACTGTCAAACTTTACAAACTTTAAAGTAAATTACACCCAAAAAAGACCCCCCCCCCCAAAAAAAAAAAAAAAAAAAAAAGACTAACATGATCCATATAAAAAAAGAGTTTCTCTAAGAACTGGGCTGTATGGTATCAGTTAACGTAGGTGATATACTTCAATATTCATGTCAAGGCTTTTGATAAATTATGCTGTGGTTGTCACATTTTTCCTGGCAGCATCTCACAGCCACTGTACTTTGGGGAATTAGGTTGCAGCAATGAAAACACGATGCGTCTGGTGCTGTGGCATGCCAAGGGAAATGAGATCATAGTTCAGCAAATGAATTTCTCCATGGGAATTCAGTGTGCACCTTTTGGAAATAAAAATTGCTGAGGTGTGGGTAACCACTGGCAAAAGAGTGGGTGTGTTTACAAGAGGGAAAGTCACCATGGAGTGAATTCTGTTACAGAAAAGTACTAATTATATTGATCCTAAGGGCTGATCTTTTACCAATAAAGTGATTTATTTGCACCCAGTTGTTAGAAAGAAGACTCTTTACCTTCCAGTGTTACAAGTGCAAGCCAAAAGTGTCTGAGGGGCATTTGCCTTGGAAGCCTTTTTCAGGTACCTCAAAGTAAAACTAGTGTAGAGTCTTAAATTGCTCAAAAATTGGACACAAAAATCCCAACAGGCACATTTTTGAAAGATACACCTTTTAGCTCTTGGATGTGCTAAAGTTTTCACATATTTATTTATTTTACTCAAAAGTACCAACTTGTGTATAGAAAGGATAACACATGTTCATGCCACTTCAGGACAAGAGTCACCATCTGAAGTACATGACCACTACCTTAAGTACATTCAGGGAGGTTAAAACTACCTCTGAATTCAAAGATTGTTGAGGTCTGCAGCTAGATTAAAACCTGAACTGCAGAACTCAGACATCATCCCTATTTTGAATGATTATCTGCTATATAAAGTTTTCTGGCTCTAAGTGTTTATAGTGAGGTCCTCAGAGGAAAACTCTTTTGGACACTTGCTTCCTCCTGATAATTGTTCATCTGATGAAAGAAGAGGGGATTTAGAGAGTTTCTGTGTAGGAATACAACAATCTGGCGTTCTGTGACACAAGGCCAAGCTGTGAAAGACACTGACAGGATGTCCATCCCACCACTTCTGACTGGGCAAAGGGCACAGAAAAATGTAATATCAAAGTTTCAAAGGATGACAAGAGCTATAAATTTTCCTTAACTGATTTGAACTGTCAAGTCCATGGCACTACAGTGATTGAACAGCTGGTCTGGCAGAGGGCGGAGCACAACCCTGAGTAGCCCTGCCAGAGAGGGCTGATAAGGGAATATCAGAGAGATGTGCTTGAGACATACTAGGTACTTGAAAAGCACTGTCCAGAGAAGAAAAAAATTGACACATAGGTGGCCAAGGTATAGACCTTGGAGAGGAAATGTGGGATAGGATGGGGAGTAAGGGGTGGGCAGGGGTGGGGAGAGATGCCATTAAGAACTTCACCTAAGCTTTTATGACCATACCAGAAAGAATCCCCTAATTCCCTCAGGGCCTGCAGCAAGTCTGCCATGATTACCTAAGAACATAGGAACGTGCAAGGGAATGTCAAAACTGACACTGAGTTTGAGAGCTGAAGGGGAATTGTGAAGCTGTCAACTGCAATGGGCAGAGGAGGAACAGTGGCAGGTTCATATTAAAGAATTAACTGTGCTCATTTTACCTTCAGGTGACAAGGAATCATCGTGAATACACCAAACAGTCAATTCAGCTCACAGAACAGAAACAAATAGGAAAGCGAGATAAAAATATTCAGCCTGAGAATAATAGCAGAAAACAAGTGAAAAAAAAAATGTGCAATGAGAAAACTGGAGTCTGTAGTTGCTTTGAAAAAGTCCCATAGAGAAGGGAGAAGGAGCTGCTCTAAAAGATACTGAGAGGGCAATAAAGAAAGGTAGATGGAGAGCCATAAGGGGGTACTGCCACAAAAGCCAAGCAAGAAGAATGATCAAGGGCATCAGATTAGACAGAAAGGTCAAAGAGGATGCAGAGATTCCCATGTTAGCCAGAAGGAGGTCATCTGAGACCTTGGTGATTTAGTTTGAATGGGGAGAACTGGAGCCAGATTGCAATGAGTTAGAGGAAAGGAAATCAATGCAGTGGTCGTAAACAGGCCTTTCAAGTCACTCAGAAGTGAAAGGCCGAAGGAGGGCTGCAAGAGGAAAAGAAAAAAAGGCTGACCTATTTGCACTGGAAATTCACAATGTACTACTTATCCTTTTCCCTTCTTCAATGTATGAATTACCTTTTTTTTTTTTTTTTCCTTGTTTTTCTGATGGGTTTTGTTGATGTTTTCAGTTTGAAGATCAGAGAAGCTTCCAGACTCCCTGAATTTAACAATCATCCATTAATATATCTTAGGCATCTACCCAAGGAAATGCTTATGTATAGCAGGCTGTATGAATTTCTGTCTTAAATTTATTACTCAATCTCCATTTAACCATAGAGCTTCATTTGTTTCCATGATCACTGCTTGTATGATGTCTGGTACTAGAGTTCATTGGTGCCAAACAAAAATTAAATTTGGTTTTAAATCCCTGGAAATCCTACAGAAACATGAAGTGAGTGATTGTGCTATAGAACACACTGTAGAGAAGCCTGACTTACCATGCTGTTTCTCAAAAACATGTTTATTTTTTTTCAAGGAGTAAATTTCTCTCTCCATTCACAGGTTTTGCCAACCTGGCAACATTTAAAAGACATGAGAAACATTTTGATAGTAATGCAGCTTCTTAGGATATAGTCATATAATTCTCCCTGGAATGAAAAGGTACCTTACAATGGGAAACATTTGAGAATTACATGGGAATACAGACTTGAGATTTCTGGCACTGCCTTTGGGGTCAGTAAGCACCTGTGCTTAAAAAGTTGAGAATTTCCACAATTGGCTTGAAGCAATTCTTGCTTTCTGATTTTAAGACCACAGTTTTGTTGCACCACCTTTTGTTCCTGCTATCTTGATTTTGACAGAGTGAACACCCAAAAAAGAAGAGCCCCTCTGAATCACAGTTTGCTTCTGGAAACATAACTGAAGTAATGCTGTATACCTGACAGCTCTGCAGTCAGGTCACTGGGGACCCACATTGCTTTTCTGGGGGGCCTGCAAGAGGTTTTACTTATGGGTGTTCCCTTACAGAAATTGCTGATGCATAAGGAGGCAGTGACTGCTGACCGGCTTTTGCCATATGCCCCCTCTGTGGGCCTCAGCCCGGGACGTTCAGCCCCAAAGCTCTCTCTGCCAGGGGCAGTGTGCTCCCCAGCTCAGATACATTTTGGTTTGCAGCCTGTGGTCTGCTGTCCCACCTGTAAAATGGTTCTTCAGAAAGCACCTAGTGCAGACTATAACACATCTTTAAAAATAAAATCACTTTAATGATATTCAGCTTCACCCTCCTCTCCTCCAAAGCAATAAAGCAGTTTATCTGACTTGATTTTTTTGCCCTCAATATTTAAATCAATAATTTCATCCATGTTAAATGAATACCTCCTACCGCAGATTTAATTTCAAGTTACGAATAAATAATCTTGGAGCCTTAGCCTGTTTTTTTAAATAGTGAATTACTCTCACTTCATATTTTGCAAATGTGTTTTTGATTTGCAGATGTGGGTGGAATACCCTGCAAAAATACTATGCTATGCTGTGCTCTGAAACTGTCTCCAGAGACTATTAATGTGGTTGGTCACCTTGTTCTTATAGAAACCGCACCCAGGATTTAATAAAGTTTACAATTTAAAAAGAAAGAAATTATCTTTAATAAACTGTGAATAAGCTTGATTGCACACATATGCACACACATCTAGCTCATCTACATGTGAATTCAAGGTTTTGGACTGAAGTTAACGTCTCAATTTTTTGCAGGGAAAGCCCTCTAAAAAAGTCAGTGCTCAAACCTCTGAAATGGAACAAAAATTCTGGGCTGCATTCCCACAGGGTTTACACTGCTGTAACGTTACTGTGGGCAAGGTAAACACGGCAGTGTTTCAGCCCAAGAGCTTAGGTCAGTCTCCTCAAGTGCCCAGCTGGGTGCCATTTCCCTGCTCCACCTGAGGGGCACACAAGAACCAGCCTACCTGGCTGTGTTTTCATCCTCCCCGGGAAAAAAATGCACTGGAAAAGTCATTATTACTTCTTCCAAGTTCCCTTTGTTATGCACAGGGCTGCATAGGAAGAGATTGGGTGTTATACCTATGTAATAGGACAGCTTTTCAATGACTGCTTAGTGTGTCTGAAGTCAGAGCTGTAAGGCATCGCATAGGTTTATTAAGGTCCTGTATCGTGGTTGCACTCAGAGCCATTTTTGTTTCATGGGATTTCTTCTAGTGTGTATCTGCTCTATTGAATATTTTTCTTTGTCTTAAATACGTCCTTGGGAATCAAGATCAGTAGTAAGTACGTTACAAGCAAACACAAGAGATACCAAGGATTACTTACAAAGTGCCTGACAGTGATATTTTATGCTCAATCTTTCTTCCTGGTGGATGCTATGTGCAAAATACAGATTTTCTACCTTAAATGGATTTGGTTTATGCTTTTTTTTTTTTCACTTAGCTTGGAAAAGAGCTTTAAGATTATTGAGTCCAACCAATGCTACAGGTATTGCAAAGAAGTCTAATTAACACTATGGAAGCTGAACAAAACATTTATAAATTTTCCAAGCATTCAAACACATTCACGCTTATTTAGTTCCTACCTGATAGGCACTACTGACCAAATATTCTGCAGGGAGTTGGCCCATAATTATGTAAGATTTTCACATGGCTGCACATGCTGGAAAGCCACTAGAAATATTGCGAACTGTGCCTGTTCATTTTTTTGCCATGTTCCTTGGCTTTCTCACAGCGCCATTTGATGCAATGTCAACTTCTGAAATGCATCAGGCAAAAAAATTTGTCTTTCATCATATGAGTACTAAGAAGCTACAAAGCGTTGACTTTCAATGATGTTACTTTTTCTGGCAAAGTAAAAAAATATACAGAAGAGAGAAGGGGCACAGTACTTTAAAAAGATGAGGGGGAACCTTCTAATCGTTTATGTAACTTTAACCACTAAGCTACAAAATTTCTGTCCTTGCCTTCCCATTATAAAAATTAATTATTTTGGGCCATTTTGCTTGACAATTTATTGTTTTACTTTAAAAAGTTTAATGGCCTGTGTTTTTTCAGCAATTAATCTCTTAACAGTGCTTCAGGATGCTGCAGCTCTGTGACATGACCTCAAACTCTTTCTATAAACAAAAGACACCAGTCGAGTCAGTGGGCATTTTGTTGAGCAAGTACTCAAGAGCCCTTTTAATCAACTTAAAGGGCAAGGAACAACAGGGAAACGTGACTAACCCAGAGGCCGGTTTAGCATTGCGGTCAGCAGCTGGAGCAGGTTGGGTAAGAAAGTGTGTCTGGATCAGCCCTCAGTACCGCATGTAGAATACTGCTGTAACTACCCTGTTATACTGCAGGAGAATGGAAATCCAGATTAACCAAAGGCAGGCAGAAAAAGGGGACATTTTTCCATAAATGCAGAATTTTATCCCTTATTGTAAGATAAATCACCCATGCTGTTAATTTTATTACTGATAAACACTTTGCAGTTTTGCAGTCAAAACAGTGTTTTGCTCAAGAGGAATAAATGCACAGTTTTAAGGAATGAAAATTAAGTGTTGCCAAGTTGTATGCAAACTGTTTCAGGTTGGTTCCTGTTTGTTTTTCCATGAAGGATTATACGTTGCATTATGTATGCTAATACAATGCATTTTCATTAAATAAAAAACAATAATGTGACAGAGTAAGGAGTAGAGTTGGACACTTAGCCTGAGAAAGTGGGATCAGAAAGTTTCTATTTTATTCCTACATTTCCTACCCTGTTCAATTCTAGACTAGTCAGTGTTCTTCCTGTCTCTTTCTCCAGAAGCTGGTGTTAACAACTTACAACCTTTGTGGACAAAGATGGTTGAAACTGGAAAGACAAAGTGGCCAAATGTTTTCCAATGTTGTGTCTTTTAACCATTTCCATAATTTTTAAATGGGGAAATTGATCTCTGAAACTTATTTCAACAACTCTAATTTGTATCCTTCAAAAATGTCTAGTTTAGAATTAATGTTCTTGTATATTTATAGTTTATATGACTTTCATAAGTCCCAAATCCCTAATTACTCTGTTAATTAGAGGAGAGTCCCATGCTTGTCTTAGTTGCACCTGCCCTGGAATTTCTGTGGAGAGTGAATTTAAAAAGCATTTTTTTCTGGCAGTAGGTGGACTGGGTACTAAGCATTAACCAACATAATAACACATGCTATCTTCCCAGTAGTTCTATTTATTCTGCAATAAATTCAAAAGTTTTCTCTGGATGCTTCAGTAGAAAGTAGAAGCACAGATACAATGAACTTTAACAACCTGCCTAGATTTTTTACAGAAGAGATATTAACTGTGCTTGAGCTTTTAATGCATCTTGCTTTTGGTATTCCTTCTAAATTCACAATGAGATCACCTGAGGGTTGCCCACAGTTTCAAAGACTGTATTGAACTATGATTTCAGGAACGATCTGAAATTCCATATCCTGCAGCACCACACTCCTTTTGCCTCACATCCAGGTCCCTAAGGAAAGGGGTCAGTGAGGAGGAAGGCCAGGAAGGCAGAAGGGACAGAGCTGCTGCCTCCCAGCTCAGGGAAGCTGGGTACCAGGACTGCAGAGAACACTGTGCAATGTACCTGTTCTCTGCTTAAACACAAACAAGGACTACAGCTCAATTCATGGAAAAAGAGCAAACATCTAAAACATATCAACTTCCTGAAGGGATTTCTGGCTTTGCTTCAGGCTATATGACATACCAGATTAGGTCCTCATGTTTTTACTGTCTGGTACGAATTAAACCCAAATACCACATGTAGCCCTCTTAAATTCTTCTAAATGACAAAGGTACTAAGGTAGTTGGTTCCACCGTCAACCTAGTTCTGAACTTTATTTATGATTTTGCAGTTTCTTTCACTGACAGGGCACCCCTGGGTGTCAGATACTGTTGGTGTTTTGTAAGAAAGGAATAACTGCTATAGGCTAGAAGAAAACCAGATTTAAAACACCTTTTCCTCATTAAAATTCTGCAGCAACCA
This sequence comes from Psilopsiagon aurifrons, assembly GCA_025447955.1. NCBI lineage: Eukaryota > Metazoa > Chordata > Aves > Psittaciformes > Psittacidae > Psilopsiagon > Psilopsiagon aurifrons. The sequence continues at coordinate 1,568 of JAOEHY010029317.1, read as the reverse complement.
CATGCCAAATGAATGAGGAGATAGGGTTAAGATACATACTTCATTCTAAAAGTAAGCTGTGTTTACATCCCAGAACAATTTCCTGTCCATCAAAATAAAGTTGAAAGAAACAGCACTTGTCATTCCCAAAGACTTCATGATACTGATGATGGACTAAAAGCAGCAGGGATTCCCTTTGAATCAAGCACACAATCTTCTGGTACTGCCTTCCTGCTGAACCTTTAGGCAACACGTCCCTGGCACAGCTATGACCGAGTTTTAAAGGCAACCTCCTCTGCGGTCTGCTGCCATGCTCAGATGTGCTCATAAAAAGGAATAGGAATTTTAGATTTGAAGTGATACCCTTGGTGATCCTAGAGAGTGTATATGGTACATTTCCCATGCCCTGCTAGGCTTCCAGTTTTCATAATTTCTGAAATTTTCCTTAGAATTTCTCACCACTCTTTCAATAGCACTAAGCAGAACAGAAATAAAGTAAACTGATCATGAAGTTACTGAACACCTCAGTTGTTGCTGTTGTAAGACTAGATCTCTCAAATAAAAGGAGACAGAAGTCTTTCCGTGGGGTGGCAAGGAGCTATTCGCTGAAAGGATATACCTGTTCTTCTCGTGAGATCTCGTTCAAAAGGAATAGCTGAAGGGTAAGCACACAACTAGGTGAAAGTATTTTCTGATGTGGATGTGCCAGCACCGTGAAGTCAGACCAATTATGAAGACAGATAGAAGGTAAATTCTTATACATAAAATAATAAGTTCTGACCTTTAAAATACACCTTTTATGTTGTATTGAAGAGGGAAAACACATTTCAGGCTTTTAGGGTATCATAAGAGTATTGATGGTTATTCAGGGGAAAAAATAATTCTAAAGAACAAAGAATCATTACAGCTTGGATCAGTGCAAATGAGTGCTTCTTTTGTCACTTTTAAAGCCAACATTTCTGCACCACTAGCTGGCTGAATATTTGCTTATTTTGTATTTTTTAACACTACACTCTATACTGCAGTACTTACTATGAGGAACTGAAATTTATTACAGTTTGCAGGAGTTTTATGACTTGAAACAGCGGCAATTTAAAAGAAGTGAACATTTTCGTAAAGATTTTTTTTTCAACTGTGCCGTCCAATAGTTAAATGGAAAAAACATAGGTAAGAGGATTAGACTAAATCATGAATAACTGCCAATTTCCTTATCTTTCTAGTGTAACAAAATGCATCAAAAGTTTAAACCATTTCAGACAAGTTTAAACTTCCTAGTAGTGTAGCACAAAAGAAGGCATTTTTCAGCATATTGTCTTCGCATATTTGATAGTATTTAAAAGAAAATAGCGATGCTTGCAGAAATTATACATGTCCACAGAGTGGACACTGTGTGAAGAGAAACAGGTTGAACTTTGGGGAAAATTTAATCTGAAGATGACTCAGGCCCAAAAATCTAATCCTGAGGGACTCTGTGTCATGGGTTCAGCAGTAGCAGTCATTTTTCCCCTTCTCGGTAGCTGGTGCAGCGCTGTGTTTTTGACTTGTGGCCTGAGAACAGCGCTGATAACACCAATGTTTTTAGTTATGGC